>JAIUZE010046133.1:0-230205 GCA_022085475.1 Heliosperma pusillum | reverse complement strand
TGTGACACCCTCAAATTTGCGGAAAGAAAAAAAAATATTTAAATAAATAAAAGATGAGAATACGTTTCTAATAGGTTCACTTTAGTGAAAATCGGTAAATTTTAAAAACGGAACCTACTATTAAATATATTCATCATAACAAAGGTGTCTTAAAGAAAACGGTTCATAACCAAAAAGGAAATAATATTATACATAAAAATTATCCAAAACGGGAGACATATCTCCCGTATAAATACAAAATAAAAGAGTGTATAATAATATACAATCCTAAAGACCCGAATATAGGTCCAAGGTAAATACTTCGCTCGCTAGCTCGTCAATGTACCCAAGTATGCATCACAAACCTGCCAACCGCATTAAATATAAACACGGAAGCCACAGTCAGTGGGGAGTAACTACGAGTTCTCCCAGCCACGAAATGTCGAGTTTAATAAAACATGAATAACATAAAAGAAATGTATATGGCAAATACAAAACCTTAACATATACGATATGCTTTTCATGTTATGAAACAATTAACTAACATATAACCTAGCATATGAAAGCTATCATGTGAATCCGTTAACAATCTATAATACGAGTAGGGAAGCATGGTGCTAGCTCAAGGAGGGTACCGTTTAACATGCGCCATGATACACTCAAACCCTAATCAAACATAATATCATGTGGAATCAGTTAACATCGTAATCCAAACTCTATCAACCTTAGCCGGCCTGCATCTCACCTTCTAAGAGTCATAGAATCATCAAACATGAAAGACCAATACGTCTAGAAACAGGCATAAGTTCTTAGGACCGTCAATAGTCGACTTCTGTAACTCGAGTCTATACCACAAGGTAGGAAAACATCCTAGCCCTAGACTGATCAGACCGAGCGACAACAGCTAACCCATTCCCTGTCGCATTACATAACCGTACATGAGAAACTCTGATAGGCGACCCCCTAAGCAGAGATGGCTAGTACTTAAGCTGGCTCCCTTCCCAAAGTGGAACTCTTAGGCCACCAGTGCCCCGACTTGGATATAAGCCCCCCAGGCCGTGAAACAAAAGCTATCAAGCAGTGAACTATATACTCGTTAAAGATAGTACGGGCCTATCAATGTCATGGTCCAAGATACTCATTTAGAATTAGAATGGTCAAGACGCCATATACTCATAATTCTCTATGGGTACTTAGTCAACACGACACATATCATACAATCAAACCGTCATGGAAACAACTTCCTATCATGTGACTAATTGCATATAAATCATATTCAAATAACATATCGCCTCATATCTACTAAGGCTAATTCATTAATTAAATAAAACCTTACTTGAAGACAAATCCCCGACCCGAGTCCCGCGACGGGTCATCAGTCAAAACGGGGCTGACTAGAGCTTAGTTTGACCAAACCCGTTTGGTCAAACCGGCTAGAAACAGAGTCTTAGCCATCGAGGCTTGAACATAAGCATATCACATTCATTTCATGCTATTTCGTTCTATTTCTAACATGTGAATTATTAATTCATACGAAAACCCGCTTGACTTAAAGGATATCAATTTAACTACAATCTTGTATTATAATTTCTAACATGTGAGAAATAATAATATAATGAAAAGTTTTTAATTAAATAATTTACTTATTAAAATTTCCCACTTGCTAAATATTACAAAACACGATAAAATAACCATACTCAAAAACCGTCACAAGTCCATGGAAGGGACCCACGGACTGGTTTTGGGCCGACATGACACGGGCCTGGACTGGGCCCACGGCTGATTTTTGGGCTGTTTTGGGCTGTTTTGGTTTACTTTACTAAAAACCGTTTCTTAATATTTCCCGCATGCTTAACATATTTAAAACTCGTCAAAACAACAACAAAACAAACAAGTATCGACACAACTCCCAAGGACCAACCCGGGCCAAATCCAGACCGGGCTAGACCGGCCTGAACCGGTCTGACCAGGCCTGAACCGGCCGGTCTGGTTCGGTTTCCAGCCCCACTTCCGGCCACCCTACACGGTCCAAAACCACCACTCCTCCAAATTAATTCTAACATGATTTTTATTAACAACATCCATTTTTAAACATCCAATTCAACCATCATTCATATAAAAATCATGGTTATAAATAAATCATCATAATATGTCAAGAACAACCAACATGCCAAAAATTCACACAACATAGTAAAATAACAACCTATCATGTTACTAATTAAAAAAATCATAAGTAACAAAATATGAACTAAACAAAAGTATGTAACATTAATTCGTCGAGTAACTCGGAATCGTTACCTTAGCTAGCACAAAATCAAGTAGCACCAAAATAATAAGAACTAAGAAAATAAGAAACCCGTCTTCTAATCTTCTCCTAAAATATACGAGTCACCAAACACGTCTTCAAAATCTTCCCCTATAAGAAATGACAAGAAAAACATTATTAGAATTAAAACTTTGATATTCCATAATTAAAGTGTTGAAAACGATTTTGTCGGAATTGAAAATAAACCGTACTTGAAGATGGAGAGCGAAGAGGAGATTCTAGAAATATAAGTTAGGACGGATTTAATTAAGAAATGAAGGTTTTATGATGATTTTGCTCAAGAACGATGAAGAACGAATGAAGAACGACGAAGAACGAATGAAGAACGATGAAGAACAATTAATTAGATCTTAATTTGATTTATTGTAAAATGAAAAGTTGTTGGTGAGTAATGAGTTGAGTGAGCCGTGTAATATAGAGAAAAATGATGAGTCGGGTTTTGAAATTGTTGTTACGGAATTGACTCGGTTTAAATAAATATATTACGGTAATTGATTAAATATTAAGTTAATTAAATCAATTATCAAAATATTATGTTATTGTAATCAAAAGAAATGAAAATATCAAGGCTTAAGAGAGGAAAAGGAGCCGTGTGGATAGGTGAGGAATCGGGTCTGATTTTGAGCGATTTGCGTAATTTCCGTTGACAGATCGATAAAGTAACAAATATCTAAGATATTTGTATTAGTTTAATCGAAACAATTAAAATATCTCAAGTGAGTGGAAAACGATGACATGGGCGTGTGACTCATGCCAAAGTCGAGTTTCGGGTTTGTTTCGGGATTTAAGATGAGTCGGGAATAGTTAAATGATGTTCGGGATTAAACCGTAAAAGTTATTCTTTAAATTCCGAATAAATTCAAAATAATTATATTAAATTATGATAAATCTAAATAAATTCAAATAAAAATAAATTAAAAATAAAATTTTTTAAATAAAATTTCGGTCTTCAAAATTGCAAGGCGAGTCGGAAAAAGTCCACGAAAGTCAAAGTCGACTTAAAAATCAAGAAAAGTCAAAGATGACTTAAAAGTCAAGAAAAGTTTATGACGACTTAAAAGTCAAGAAAAGTCAATGACGACTTTAAAAAGTCAAAGACGACTTAAAAGTCAAGAAAAGTCAAAGATGACTAAAAACGTGATTTTCATGAAATCTCTCAGAAATTCCAAATACGAACGCGGAATTTCAAAATACGACTCGAAACAATAAATTCTATTTTAAAAACTTAACCTTGCTGAAAAGTATACTTAAGAAATTTTACTAGAAAAATTGGGTACTTTTCGGGTTGTTACATCAAGTCTACAACTAACTCAAAATTTCAATTTTACGGTTATTCGCTCTTAAATTAAAACACGGAGATATGTCTTAAGATTAGAACGGATAAAAAAATAGATTATCACTTAGATAAACGACACAATATTATATATCATTTTTGTGTGTAATATATTATATTTTTACGGTTATTCTGTCTTAAACTAAAATATGAGGTTACAGTTCAATATATAGACTCGACAACAAAATCATTTATAGATAATATCATGACTAGTCATTAAAATATTCAAAACAATTATGTCAAATTTTTTCCCAAAAAAAAATTGAACACCTTACGAATTAATATATTAAGCAAAATATAATAATGTAAATACATATATTTTTCGGAGAAAATAAAAATCATTTGTTAAAATATTATCTATACTTAATAATTATAACACAATAATTATCAAGACTATTGAGATATTTTAATATTCTACATTACTTATTAGGTTAATAAAACAAATATTATTTTAAGTAAAATTATCCAAAATCGTAATTGTATTAGTTCAAACCTTGGGCACCTAAAGTGAAACTAATCAAACCTTGGGCACCTAAAGTGAAAGTAACCAAATCTTGGACACCTAAAGTGAAAATAACCAAATTTTGGGCACCCAAAATGAAACTACAATAAAACCTGAGGTACCCAAATTGAGATTGTGCAAACCTTAGGCACCCGTATTGAAATTAGGCCAAACCTCAGGCACCCATATTGATAATTTTTCTTATAATAATATTATTTAATTAGGTTAGTTTATAAAAACTAATTTGGTCATTTATACTATGTAATTTATCTAAAATTTCGGTCCCACTAATATCTCCCATATTTGTACCACTCAATTTAGTAAATTGTTTAATTAATTGATTTTCTTATGACAAGAGTGTATATAATTGTAAGCTAAACAGTTTGAAAACCAAGTCAGATATGGGGTTTGAGAAATTGGGTAAATCATCCAATTCAATAATTACAAGTAATGACTGTAGGTAAGTAATTGATCTCTTTTATTATTTCCACATTCAGTTTTATACATATTCATTATGAGATTAGAATATGTTAATTTTAAATTAAAGAACTTACACTAAAATGATTTACGGAGTAACTTGTTTTGATGTTGAGAGTTGTGCACGGTGTGGATAAATAAGCTCGTTATTATTCTCGACAAATTATGTTCAAATGTAAAGAAATTAAAAAAAATAGGCTTGAGTTGAAAATTATTACAAGAAATGGGTCCACGTCAGATCCGGAATGTTGGAGAGCTGGTTTGGAAGCATGTCGCTCTCGCGGAAAGCGATCTTTCATAAAGACGCTCGGTCCCTGAGCGACTTTAAAGCAAATGATTTACAAAAACATACTTGCAGGAAGTCGAACACAAAACGACCTCAACATACTACTTTCCATTGCCAAACCACGAATCCAAGCAAACTAATGTACTATAATAACGTCATTAAATATTAAAAACGTAATTAACAATGGGTATTAAAAACGTAATTCATCCAGTTCAATGGGTATTGATGGAGATTTGATTTTGTGAAATCAGAAGAATATGATTTGCTTATGTAGAAAAAAAGAAGGAAGTTAGAGCAGGTTAAGGAAGAAAGAAGAATGGAGCATCAGGCCATCAAGAGAGCAGGAACAAAAGAAAAATAAAGAGTAAGATGAAGGCTCAGATATTAATAATGGGCCCCACTGTTTTTAACTGGATATAAGAGGTAAAAAGGAGGTTAAGTTCAGTCTAAAGTAACTTAGGTATAAGTTAGGTTTATTGTGAGTTAAAATAAAAGTGGGATTAATATGAGAATATCACATATAATATGGATTAATCCAGTTAATTTTTCCTATTTTTAAAAAGATGGGCAAAGAATGTGATGCCCTAATTGACAACCTATCACTTTTCCTTGCCTATAAAAAGAGTGTAAGAGCTACCTCACCACACCACAACAAGCTAAAAAAAAATAACCAAATCAAAATCCTTCACAACCGACCCAACCCTCGAAAAACCATGTCTCGTGTTCGCGGTAAGGCTCCGAAACCAAAGCAATATGAACCATCATCTGATGAAGATGGTGACGACTACGTCCCGACTCCTGGTCCCACCTACAAGGTCAACACGGGTGGAAACCGCAATGGGTCGGGCAGGCAAACCAATGGAAGTGCCGTTATAGGGAATCGTTTCCGTAGGGGAGACGATAACCGAAAAATTGGTAATTGGATTGCCAAAGGTGATGCCAATGTGGAGAATATGAGCTTTTGATCGTACGATCAAATTTAAAAAAATTATAATTAAGTGACAAATATAAATATATATGTCTGTCTTATATTGTGTACTTAATTAATTACGTAATGTGATTGATTATTATAGATGATTTAATGTTAGTGTTCGACTATAAGAACGACTAATTGTACGAATTGAAATAAATAAATTGTATATGTTATTATATAAATCGTATTTTTATTAATATTAGTATGTGAGAAAGGACTGTGGTAAGTGAACTATTTTGATGAGCAATTACGTATCATGCCCAATTTGTCCTCTAAATTGACTGTCCTCATATTTGAGTTTAACTTTATGCTATAAAAGTAACTTAAGTCACTAATTGGTACAGTGTATGTAATTGATTGTCTGATTCCGAGGACTATACATACATACAAGGGCGGACGCAGGATATGAATTTGTATGAGCTGAACTAAGGCTCACAATCAGATAAAGAAAAGCTAAAATTATTGCTCTTTGTGGGAGTCAAACACCCGACTTCTTGTTTAGATTATGGTGACTTATCATTTAATCGCAAAAAGGTTAATACTTAAATCAAGAACAAAAAATTATATATCTCTGAAACTTGGGGGTAGGCAGTTGCCCTTTGTACATTTTCGCTGCATAAATTCATAGATATGCCATATACTCCCTTCGTCTCAATCAATTGTTTACGTCTAATTAAAATACTCCTCACAAAAAAGTAAACAATTAAATGAGACAGAAATAGTATGTATTACAAATATTGAGATGTCACAAGATCACTACGGCGCAAACAAGAGGTTAAAAATCCACACTGCGACCCAACGAAAGTAGGATTTTTATATCGGGGCGGGAACAAACTTTTTTCAATAAATATCTTTCGTCTTAAAAACATTTTTGACCGTCTATATATCAAGGATTGAATCCAGGACCGTTCAGCGATTTAGATACAAGAGTCAATTTCGGAAATTAGGGGTAAGGCACCCGCCCCCCTAAAATCTGTAAAAAAAAAAAAAAAAATCGTAAATTAATAAGACAAACATCATTGAATTTGATACTTTGTACAGCTCTTTTGAACATAGAACTCATCCAAGCATCTTAATGAGTTTAGCATGAAGCTCCATCATCTCTTGATTATTAGGCTCCAAAGCTTCTTCAAAATTACGTCAAAGTTTCGACCCAGCGATTGCTCGACGTGCATACGCTTTGAAGTATCGATATCAATCTTCAAGGCTTGCGTACAATCATTCTTGGCCTCCATTAACTTGTCAAGCTTAAAGTACTAATTCATGAAAAAATTCCAAAATATGAAAATGTGATTTCAAAGAGGAAGGTAATGTGACACAAAAAAATTCTTAGGTCCGCCACTGAATGGAAACAAGCGATTACAAAGCATTCAGAATCTCAATATCATATTTCTATAAAATCTAACAGTTGACGTAAAGTGTTCTTCTCCAATATTTGAATAAGTAGAATTAGATTCTAATTAATGTATGCATTTCGTTATCGAATTTGGGATAGGAAATTAATTACATACTCCGTAGATAGGAATATTATTGGACGTCGGATATGATATGAAGACGACGTAGTTGAATCAATTCTTATTTTGTGGCCTTCATACTTCATACAAGGATTATATGCATGGCATTATGCATGAGAACGTTTATCAGGAACACAAGGAATCAGGTGCTTACGTACTGTGACTGTCAGATTTATAAACTCTGATCTTCCCGAGCTCGGCTCGACCCGAAAGGGTATGTATGACGATATGATGACCCAAACGTGATATGAATCAATCCAAACCTGACCCAACTCATCTGATTGCCACCTATACATGCCATCGTGCTTAAAACAAGTGGTTACTTATTTACATTTATAAACTAGTTAAAACATGTTAAAACATGTAAACAGGTCAGGTCACACACTCACACCCAAATAAAGGAGAGACAGGGGAGGTTTTATCATAAAATCAATTGGCAATAGGAAGTGTAGCTTCCTTGGTTACAAGTTAGGTTTAATATTCATGATTTACCGGTAATCTTGTATATTCAGAGGTTTACCAATATAGACCTAATAAAAGGTAACGGTGGTGGATTGTCGACTCCATTTTCTATATTCTTCCCATTTAATTACACGGTTTTCAATATGATATTGTGACCATGTTTTAATTAGGTGCATTTGTATCTTAATTTTGTCGTTAAAACGACTATAGTTTTTTTGTTAAAGATTTCTAGAAGGTAAAATATTTACGATCAAAGTATCTAAATTTTGACCAAAGAGTCAAATTCGAAAATATAAAATAATTGGAGAGAGTACAAAAAAGTTATCAAAGCATCTACACTTCCACTAACTCTTGCTTAAGATATATATCGGGTCAAATATTAACATAAGACAAAGTTTTTGATATTTTCTAGGCAGCAATTAAGTTGATTTGGTATGTATTTGACCTGTTTTATGCTTAAAACGAAATGAGAATGTGGGCTCCACTTCTCTATAAAATGGGGCTTACAAGTTCGAAGTTGAACATTGAAACAGCCAAAACACAACACAAAGAAAATTTTCCAGACGACACCATGTATTCCATGTACGGTTGTTGTGCTAAGGCTCCAAAGTACAAGCAATATGAATCATCCGACGATGATATGTCGGACGAAGGCGACTACAACCCGGTCCCTGCTCCGACATATCGGGTTAACACGGGAGGTAACTACAATGGATCGGGTACTCAAACTAATGGAGATGCTATAGTTGGGAACACTTACCGCAAAGGAAATGATAACAAGAAAATTGGTAACTATGTCGCTCGAGGCGACGCCAATGTGCACCAAATGAAGTTCTAAAAATTGTACTCCCTATGATTTAGTTATTCAGTGACAATTAGCTCGACTATAATATCGATTAATTGTCGCCTTAAATAAGATTACATATTGTTGTTATTATAAATATTATTACTAATGATGTTTTTTTTTTCTTTTGGCAACCATAAAGTGAAGTACATTACAACCTTGTAGCTCTCGTAGCTAAGTTATGAGTCACTTTATTTAAAGAACGAGAAATAAAACTAAAACAAATACAGTGAAAAAACAGAATAATGATGTTATATTTGTGTTAGTTATACAAAAGTTGTTTAAAAATTGTTAATTACGGTTAGTTTGAAAGGAAACGGCTAAGTTAACATCAATTCTAGTTTAAGACCGTATTAACTTAAGAGGTTGTCATAACTCATAACTAATTAAAATAGAGGTGGAAATAAAAGGATGACTAACGGCTCGTCTGCTCTCATACCAGTCTCATACTATCGAGTACTAGGCCATCGATAACTCGACAACCTAACCAATCGCGCAAAGCTCTATTAATCTTAGCTTGTTAATGTTTTTTTTCTTGTGTTTCCTCCCAAGAATCATTATATGGTCAAGTTCAATAAGTCCATAACTATGGAAGTAATACATGTTATGTGAAGAGCTTTCTCAAGTAAGTAATCAAAAGACAAGTATTCAAAAAGAGTATTCACATTAAATATATTGTTAAAATTTCACGATTTGAAACCAAAGATACTTTTGCATTCTTGTTTGTTATCAACTTCATGGATGAATGAAATCAATTTGGATCATCTCCATTACTTGTTCTCTCCACACAAATGGTTCACGAATTCACGTGGTCATGTCCCATCCGTGTGGATTACACGAACTGGTCATGGCTGGTTCGTGTAAACCTCAATGAACCGGCCTAGGCCAATTCGTGTTTTTTACATGAATGGACCATGTCACAAATTTATTTCATTCGTCTTCTCGAATAAAGCGATTTGAAAAAAAATCGTCGAAAACGGACACCCGAGCACAAAGTTATGGATTTATGGCTGTTCAAAACTTTTTCGTTCTTAGTCGTCAAATTTTTGTCTCAATTTAAATTGCTATTTTGTCGTTCACGTTAATCATCGTCTAACATAGGTAAAAGGAGAGTGTGGGTGATAAATTGGGTTTAATTAGTTGAGGGCAAAAACGTAGTTTTTACGGCAATAAAAGTAATTTAGGGGCGGTCTTTAGCAATTTTGATGAAAATCCAACACGATAGTTGCTCAATTATGAAAAACATGAGCAAGAAAATTTCTTGGTATGTCAATTCGGTAGTTTGTTCAATTGAAAGCTAGAGAAGTATGTTCCGGTTTTTACACTCACGGTCCTGATAACGGTCTTTGTAATAATATTACAAAATTCTTGTGTAACGCCGTTTTACTCAAGTGTTGATGTAAACTTATTTATATTTTACCTACGTAACCCCTACTAAAATAACTTCCACGCCATTACCCTTAATAAGGGCATCATTATATTTGGTGAATTGGTTTGAGCAACTCAACATTATTAGCCAATAATTCTAATAATGAACTACTGATGCCCCGGCTAGGAGCAGTTTCAGACGAAAAATATTTGAAAAATCCAACAAAGTTCAAAATCATTGACCAAATAATGGAGTAACGACCCATAAATCTCGGTTTTGGATACACCGGAGACCCTTCAGGACAGTAAACAACAGTAAATACATTGAGATAGAGCAGTTCTGTACTTTGTGTGAAACATAAAACATGGATCATTTTTGTTATTTTTTTCCTGCTGTTTTAAATTAAGAACTTGCTCTATAATTTTCGACCCGTGATCGAATACAAACTTCTTCCCCCATGTTCAAATTACAATAGATAGTGTGCGGATACATTTGAAATCGGAAGATCAACCCCTTAATGAATACTTCTTCCCAGAGAAAGCCTGAAACTTCGGTTCTTCTTTCTCAGGCTCCTTCTGTTTACTTTCTTTGGCAGGTTCCTGTCGAAATCACATAACCAACAAATTCACTCACTATCTAGACAAGAACGAGGAAAACAAGTTGAAAGTTCACTGTAAAATAAAAATTACCTTTTGAGTCTCCTTGGGAGGACGATTATTTGAACCGAAGACGAGTTTTCCCTGTGACTTACGATTGGTGGACTGAGAGCTAGATCCAGGTGCAGCAGATGACTCGCTCTTTGTAGCAACAGCTGGCTGCTTATCTCTAGATATAGAAGATGAAACAGTAGAAGATTCTGGATTCCCAGGTCTCCCATCCAAACGTCGCCCAACACCGGTGAAGGGGTTGAATTTGGGCTCAGTTTCAACCGGAGCTTCTTCAGCTGTACAATTTGAAACACAGATTTGGTTATTAACTTGAATATCACATCTGTAACTAATTACTGAAAGACTGTCCATTCACTGGAGTAAAAACACTGTAAAGGAGTAAGCATGTGTATCCTTTTTGTAATGCTCGAGGATTTTTCAGTCCAACTTATCCTAAAACCATTATTATACTAGAGATGCTTGTGTACGAATGAATTTGAATGATTTAACCTTCCAAACTTATACTTGCGGCATTCGTAAATCAACGCACAACTGATACATTAACTCTACACTTCCTATTATCTACATTATAGTCCATGTTCATCCGACTCATATTACCTGGCCTACGACACTTAGTACATGCATGGGTGATGACACTTGAGACCTCATTTTTCAGCTAAAAAACATGTGGCCTTTTCATAAGACAGCCTAGGTCATCACATTAAAATGCACCCATATCAGATATTTCTAACCGAGGCTAAGTAACATAGCAAACTAATCATCAGATTATGTCTTCGGAATAATTTGTTAACCTTAAGAGTCTGAATCTGAAACTGGTAATAAAGATGTAAATAAAACAGTGGAATTATCAACTTGTGGGCCAAATGACATATCATTGACCACTCGAGAAAACCCCACGCCAAAAGCTTCCAACTGAAGCTCCTGAAATCCACGGTATGACTAGACACTCTAAATAGGAAACAGACAAAAGCTACTGGAAAAGCAAACAATTACTCCCTCAAATTCTTTGGAATTGCCCTATACACATTCGCTCAATAATCAGGGAATATAAATGGGCGTGAGTGGGGGACTAGGGGGCTGGAGGGTGAGTCTCATCGTCACAACACTGAATGGCAGAAACACGCTCAAAATAAAAATGGAGCATAAGCTGAAAGTTGAATGGGAAGATTCCTAAAATTTAGAGGGAATACTTTTTAACAGATTGTGAAGCGCCGCAGAAGTTAAAAGAGGACAAGTCCTAAAGAAAAAGTTAAGCAAACAAAAACACGAGAGAAACAGAGAGCGGGTGAAGAGGGAAAGAAAACAATTTTAACAAGGGTATCAACGAAAATAGCCACAACCCAATGCGAACCTCACCAAATATAGAATTAAGGTCCAAAATAACAAACGTGCAAACGTACCCGGCATTGTCCCCAACCAAAAGGAGCTGATCCTACCCCACTCATATAACAAAACAAATAATATAAAAGACAACATGCTAATTACAAAAATCATGCATCAGATGATTTAAAGAAGCTAACCTTGAGCTGCTGCCTTGCCTGTACCAGAAACAGCGGGTCTTTCAGGCTCAATATAATCAAGAGGAGGTGCAAAGTCGACCTCACAGTCTGTTTCAATGATACTAATTGCATGAGAAGGCTTGGTTTCTACAATATCTATGTAGTACTTCTTATTATTATAAGCCACCATAATGCTGTCTCCAGTGGTTAAGCAGGAATAGTTCCTAAGAGTTGTCTCCAAACTGCACATGAAAATAGAACACAAAAACTCAGAAGGGTATAGCTAAGAGTCAACCAGCTAACCTGGTTACAAAATAAAAAGGGGATCAATCATGAAGAACGGTGGATGAATATTTTAATATGGCATGAGTTGGCCACTGCAAGTCTACAAAATATGAGAGAATAATTTTGTTGGGCTAAAACATGGAGAAACAGAGATTTTCACAAACAACTGTTTCTTAACCATCAAACATCTTTTAGCGGAGCTCATCAGATGCTCTTCCATTGTAATCAATCGAGAACAAAAACATCTCTACAGAATTTTGGTGTATATTGCCATACAGATTACAGGCTTGCTTGACCACTACATTGCGGAGCTTTGTGAATCAACACATGCAGCCACCAAGAGCAACACTTTAACTCATGGCAAACCAAGGAACTCCATCTAAAATTAAAACTACTATAAAATTCATGCGTGATGATTAAACTAAGTACCACCACGGCACCACTACCCAAGGAATCCTAGGATGATATAAAATACAATGCTATCAACCTCATAAATAACAGTCATCAACTGCCATGTAGCATTCAAAAGGCTTGAAAAAAATCTATATGAATAATAGTCCAAACAGCTGAAAAAGGAGTACTTCAGTTAAGCTCATAGACGTTAACTGAATCAAGGCAAGGATTAACTTACATAGCCTTTGGATTAGAAATGTCCAAGAAGTCTTTTGTGTGAGGTTGCAGTTTAACATATTTCCCCTTTGGAAGAGTGACATTCTTAACGCGAACAATGTCTCCCTCGTGTAGCAGCATATTTTCCATCATCTGGAATAATATACAGATAAGGGGAAGATCAGGAATTTATAACCAGGACAACTACTAACAAAAGCTATGCAAATGCAACGCAAGCCTTTACAATGACTTTCCAAACGTGAAACTTGTAACCTAAATAAGTAACCACAAACTAAATACATGATGACATACCCAGTATGGCATATAGATCAAGCCTTCCTCAGCAATGAACTCTAGAACTCCACAATGAGAGACTCGGTTTGCATCGTCATTACTCAACTCAAAAAGCATGGGATAGTCAATGTGAAGAGAAGCTGCATCATCAAGCCAAAGTCAGCCTTCCGAAAAGGGACAGTGACAATATATTTCATTTGAAATTGTTATTTAAAAAAGGCAACTAACCAAGTCGGTCAAGGGCTGATGGAGGCATTATAACTGCAACAAACCATAACAGTGAGAAAAAAAATTACAAGCAATTAAGAATAGAAATACATTTAGTAAAAAGGAAACTTACTTTTATCACCACTTTCAATTTGAGGCTGCAAGATAAGAAAGGAAAAATTAGGAATCACGCTAAACACAAACATAAAACAATGCCCAAAAATCCAGAATGAAAGAAAGGAAGCGTAAAGAGTGACTCAAAACAGTAAAGCAGTGCTGGTACCGAATTTCAAAAGGTAATTGATGTTAAGTAGAATACTTTTATTTAGAGAAATGTTTAGTAGAATTATGACAAAATATAAACCATAAAACTTAGACAAGCAGCTTTGAAAAAAAAATCGCTTCTTGCAATAGAATATATTGAAACAAAGAAGAATTCAGTTGCCAATCAAGATAATATCAAGCACAGTCAAGGATATTTATCACAATCCAGTTGTTTAGTAACACTGCCATTTGCAGTATGCATAGATCTAGCTAACAAACCAAGTCGAACTGTAAGAAGAAAGATTCATCAAACCTTTTCAATGAAGGATGCAGGGTAGCAACGATATGATTGCTCGAATGTTCCTCCATGGTACGAATATCCATTGAAAAACTGCAATATCAGAAGAAGCCAATTTAATATATAACGCCACTTCAGTTAAGGTCTAAAAATTCCAAGCATGTCATAAAGCAACTCAAATGCCTCGAATGACCACAGATTAAGAGATTCGCAGTCGTGTAGCTATCCCTGTCTATGTTTAAGTACTAAAAACTTGGTTCCACTAGCCAAGTAACATTACTAACAATCTATGTTACTCTGATCCTACTGCAAGTGCCGGACACAACACATTATCGGAGTGTTGGATACGGTAATTTTCCACTAAATTTCCAACTTTTGGTCTAAAAGTAACCGTTGTATCATATCATGTCAGGCACTTATCAGAGTGTCTGGTAGGGTTATTTTTCAGCAAAGTTTTCTTTTTATAGTAAACAAATGTCCCAAGTGTCGTGTCCGACATGTAACACAAGTGAAGTGTACAAGTAACATAGCTCACAATTACCACAACTTGAAGCAAAATAATCGACTACACTTCAAGCATCCTCTCACAACATTAGTCGAGCGATAAAGGAACAAAATTAGTAGCAGTCCCAAAAAAACATATTCTAGGCATATGATCTCTATGATAAAGCCAACCTATCAAAGCTGACGCCTTTTAATGAAATATTTACTCGATTGTACCGATAATAAAACTATGAAGCAGTCCCTTTAGTAACTATGAACCCTAAGAACACCAACAGATCACGATACCAGTATACAAACAATTCGCCTCATCTTACCCCAAACCCGATAAAAAAAACACATATATAATCTACAATGATTCGAGTAACAATCTACAGCTCAATTCCGAAATATTCTAGCTTACGCTACACAAAAATCGACAAATGAGAATCAAAAACATTCATAACCTACTCACCATGATTGCTACAATGCTTTGAATCCGAAACCGCGAGATTGAACTTCCTTAACGAGCTGTATACGCAAACAAACAACAGAGATTAAGCATACAAAACCCTAAGTAAATTACAATTCCCAAATTCTAAGCTTTCAATAGCAACAAACACAAAGCTCTAAGCTTTCAATCAAACACAAGATTACAATAACAAATTTCAATAGATAAATTAACTTAAGATCAAATCATTGAAAAATTAACACAAAGAAGATTGTTAAAATTGTTGAATTAGGGTAAAGAGATCGAAAGTACGATACCAGTGATGAAATCGGATGCAAGAAATCGGAATTTCGAGGGTGAAATTTGGGGAATTTATGAGGGAATTAAATTAGGGATTTGGGGTTGCGTGGATTAATATAAGAGAGAATAAAATAAACGTTTGGATGTGAAATTTGAGAATTTGGAATTGGAATTTGGAAGTCACAGGAGAAGAATTTTCACGGTTATATACATAGACACGTAAGGTAAGCGGTGCTTATTCAGATTCCAGCTCTGATTGGATTCGGATTCGGATTCGGATTCGGATTTGAATTTGGATTTAAATTTGGATTTGGATGGGAATGGGAATATGGTAAACAATGAATTTTGTGTATAAACTGATTTGCTAAATTAGGTATGGGTAAGTTTTCTAAGAGACCGTACACAATAATTTTAGGTATTGTAAGACTATTGTACAATTTAAAGAAAATATGTAGATAGTTTTGCAGAAAATCTACTTTAAGACGGGTTGATTCGTCTTAAGCTTAAGAGCTTAAGACCGGTCTAGCCCCTCTCATAAAGAGCAAGTGGGGGACAAGTGAGGGCTTCATTTGCCTCCCACTTGCACTCACACTTACCCTTTATGAGGGGAACTTGACACGTCTTAAGCTTAAGACGAGTCGACCGGTCTTAAATGAGAATTTGTGATAGTTTTGATGAAGACCAGAAGACGAAGTCGATAATTTCACAATGCGCTCGATAACTTTAGCAACTCGGTACATTAGCTCATTTGTAGGCCACTCGAGTCTCTTTTGTCTTGTAGGGCAGAATCACATTGCACCATATTATGTTTTTCATTTGTATTTATAATATTGATCAATCCCGTTTGTGTTTGTCAAGGGCCTTGGGAGTTGGGGGTAGAGCCGTGGAGGTAGCCAACCTCCATGACCTAGCTAGAATTGAATGAGCTCAAACTTAAACTAGTCTAACCAAATGATTATGCGAACCAATTCATGAGTCTATACTAATTGCTCCGATGCATCGACATGTATACATTTTCCAAAACTCTTTAATAGTACATAGAAGCATAAATCTCGAGTAAAAACTCAATTGTATGGACCAGCAGACAACGTTAGGCTTCCCATTAATCCGGGAAAAAAAAAACATGTTATGAGCTTATGACATACGAGATTGAAAATTGCATCTATAATTGATACACCAAGCATAGTTCATGATACAAGACGTAGATTTTGTAAAAAGCTTATGTCCATTATTCCAATCACATTCCAAAGTCAAATAATAGCGATTTGAAACGCAGCGAGTTCCAAATCATTTATTCTTTACGAGCCTACTGCTACAAGTAGCATTAGAGCATTAAATTAAATTTCCGTCCATAATGTATTTTAACAAAACAATTGAGTATCGTCTCAGCACACATAACCTAACAATATAAACCAGGGTTTCTCTACCCTTCACCGGGAGGGAAAAAACGAAGAAGAAAGCAAGAATAGAGGGAGACGATTTAGATTTTGTTCCGCGTGCATCAATACAAGCTGACTGAGCAATACTTGACTGTACTTAATCAGCTCTCGACTGTCCGGCGCGAGAAGACAAGATGATTCCGACAATGAGACCGTATAGAGCGAGGGCTTCAGCAAAGATGAGAATAAGAATCATTCCAACGAAAAGCTTTGGTTGTTGTGCGTTAGCCCTGCCCAAGACGAGAGTCAATTCAATGCATATTAGAGTTTGTCAGTTTGATACCATACAAATGAAAAAATATTCAGTTTGCAGCTTCTACACGAATTTGTAATATGAGGCACCACCGCACACATAACCCAAAAAATAAACATTATCCGAGTCCACTTGTTGTAGGGTAAGGCTTGTAATTGATGTCATGGAATCATGGATCAATCTACCAAGCTAATGCCCCTACCTTTGCAATCAGTTTATAAACTTCTAAATTCTAATTGAGAGAACACTAACAATTCCAATGCGGTTGTGTATTATTTAGAAACTTACAAGAAAATAAGATAGCCAAACAATCAACAATTGCGGGTATATGAAGTAAGTTAAACACAAATGGTGAAGATTTAAGATACGTAAGAGTCCAACATTGAGAAAGATGACCTAACTACATAACCTTAACAAAGCCAACTAAAATAGCAATTTTTAGCTGAGATGTTACATGATGCCCTTTTGAGCAATTACAGCAATTTTTAGCTTAAATGTGCAAACCCAGCCCGAAACGAGCCGACAATAAAAACACCCGCCAAAAACCTAGTTCTGAAATGAGCCTTCTGAGACCTAAAGTCAAGCACGGCCAAAATGACCCAACCCGATCTCATACCCTGGCCTGAATGACCAATTGCAGGTCTGATCTTAAGCTTCTAGGTGAGAGCAGATATGCTATGTGAAGAAGACTCATCTCACTGTTATGTTCATAGTCTATTGAGAGGGACTCAGTCATATGGATCGATGGAAAGAGTGCCATGAAGCTCTCTTCAAGTACAAAACAATAAAAAAAAAAGAAAAATGCAAGGTTGTGCAAATGAATAAACAGACAGAAGCACCACACGTAAGACCGTAGATTGGGAGCTGACAAAGAAGCATGCAGCAAATGTTTCACATGATGGAATTTCCAAGCGTCGGATGTGGTTAGCTCATAAAAGGTAAGCATTGCAGCTGATAACTGAAAATCAAACCACAAACTCCTTTCTCAACAAGGGTGTCTAGAAAAGTCCGATTGTACTACAAATACTTGTTCCCAGTAATCATCGTGAAGAGTATACTGATTACAAAAGAATCAACAATCAAAAATAATAAAAACAAGACAATACTACATGGTATTGATCATCAACTTGTCATATTTGTGACGTGACAGCTACTCAAAAAAAATATGAAAATCATTGACTGAGCCTCAATCGAACACATTTGACTTCAAAATCAAGAAATGATCTTAATCACTGCAATGTACGCAACAGAACCAGATCATATCCAATGCGTCGATACAATTACCAACCCCCTAAACAAACCAACCAAATTTCATCTCACAATCACATAATGATCAGAATCAACAGCAAAAAAGACAGAATGTCCAAAACATCACCCAAAATTTAACATCACAAATCAACACATCTTTTGTAAATAACTCAAACATCCAGATCAAAAACTAGATCAATACATGATGTTGAGGTCTCGGAGGACTCAACACATGAGTAAAAACATTTTTTTTAAAAAAAGTTGAAGAACAATACCTAACACCGGCATCACCGACAACACCAATAGCCATACCAGCAGCCAAACCCGAAAGACCACAAGCAATACCAGATGAAAGATGAGCATATCCATCAAACAAATAGTAAGACTTAGCCTTCGGATTAATCCCGGTTGATATAATAACTGCAATAATAAGACCGTAAATACCCAAAACTCCAGCCATAACAACTGGAACAATAGATTTCATAACCAATTCAGGTCTCATCACTCCCATTGATGCAACTCCTACACCACTCTTTGCTGTTCCATAAGCTGCTCCCATACCTTCGCAGCAACAAAAAAACACGATTTCGTGTCAAACAACACATACGCAAATCATAATTTTATCAAATTTTACTAAAGATCCCAAAACTTTGTTGTTCCATAAGTTGCCCTCATATCTTTACCAACCAAAAAATACAAAATTTCGTGTAAAAGAATACAAACCCAAATAAAAAACAGGTTTTCTTCTGGTGTAGGCGCAATCTATTGGTCATTCCTCATCATAAAATCATCAAATTATACCCCTTTCGTCATGATCATTTATTTATTTTATTTTCATTCTTTTTAAGACTATTTTAATCAAAGGTAAACGAATGATTGGGATAGAGGGGTACTAAAGATCACAAATTCTCATTGAAGACGGACATTATCTGTCACAAGATGAAGACGGGTCAAATACCATGAGTAAGACAAAAAGAAAGTTCCTAGATACTAACAAATTATTTGTCCTATGTAGTCAAGTGGGATAGTATTTGACCCGTTTTATTCTTAAAACGGTACATTGAAGAAAGGTACAAAATTTAAGGTGAAATCATATTAAAGATCAATCCATTTACCAAACAAAAACACACAATTTTATGTAAAACAGTACATACTCAGATAAAAATAATCATCAAATTATACTAAAGGTACAAACTTTAAGGAGAAATCATGGTAAAAATCAAAAACTTGCAATTCCATAATCTGCCCTAATACATTTACCAAACAAAAACACAAGATTTCATTTAAACAACACAAACCCAGATCATAATATCATCAAATTATACTAAAGATCCAAATTTTCTGGTAAAATCATGGTAAAGATTGAAACTTTATGGTAAAATGATATTACATGTATACATGATCATAGAATTTAACATAAATTTATGATAAAATTAGATTGAAGATTGAGTTATGATAAACTTACAGGAGAAAATGAGAGCTGCAGCAGCACCAAGGAAACCAAAAAACGGTGCCGTTTCATCACCATTGAAGACAGAAGAAGACATGGTTTCTGGGTTTGATCGGATCTGGGAATTAAGGAAGGTGTAGAGATAGAGAGAGATGAGGAAAAGGTTGATGAATTTTGAGATTGTGAGGTGTTGGAGGAGATCACAAATTTGTTGATTAACTTATGTTAAATTGTTAATCATATACGTGGACTTATCTTGTGTTTTACTAATTCTCATAAAACTCCTAATGATTAAAATATAAATAAATTAATTAAAATACTTGTATTTAATGAAGTGAAATACGGAGTATTATTTATTGGACCTACTGGTATGGCCGTATTAACTCAGTAATTGTTGCATGGGCGTGAATAACTTTTATTACAAAAATGAACCATCTCAATATAATTTGTGTAGTTTATACTTAGTGCAGACCCCGTGCGAATGCACGGTATTTTAGATCGTATAGTTAGAGAGTTTTAGTTTTTAGTTGGGGGTAATATTGCGTGAAACGGTCTTATCCTCTAAGACGTTTCAATGTGTAAAAGGCTCCTCAAGAATCAAGATTAAAGGAATAGTTATTTTAACAATAGTTCGTTTAACCCTATAATTTGTGATAAAAAATATTGTATTTCATTACAATTTGTCATGTCCAACCTTTATGCATAAGACCTAGCAAATAAACATTTTACATATAAGACCTTAAAAAAGACCAACTTGTCTTTTAATAGATCATAAACATATTTTAATAAATTTGTGATATCCAACTTTTACGTATAATACCATGATACCTTACAATAAAATAGTCGAAAAAAATGCAAATTAAATAAAGCAAATAGATTAGACTTATTCCACTCGGAGATATTTTGATGGAGAATTTTTGTAAGAAAAAGTAATGTTGAAAATATATGGAATACTACTAAATATATATCGAATAAAAATAAATTTATGTTGTTTTATGTATATAGATTTCTTATGGTGCACACATTTCATTATTAAAGGAATCTTATAGTAAATTGGTGGTATGCCGACTAATGGCCTATTTTGTACAACAAAAATTTATAGAATTATCAGCTAATAAATGCCCAAACCCAAGTTATGAAATTTGAGCGGGAAAATTTTCTTAGTGACTTATTCTTTTAGTTATAGGGGGATTAGACCCGACAAACAAGTACATCGAGTCGGGATCGGGCCAACCCAATAAAGTGCATCGTTTTTCAGGTTAGTTCGGGCGGGTCGAATCATTTCGGGTTTCGTATTTGTTTAGGCTTATTGGTCGGATCATTTTGGGTCAAGTAGGTTTGGTTATTTTACCCATAGTTATTCCTTAATTTGGCATTAAAAGATACTTGAAACCTGAAAAGCTACCTCGAACCTGAAAAGGTAGCTGAAAAAGTAACTGAAAATTAAGAGCTGATAAGGTAACTGATTTTTATTAAAAATGTTTGGAAAATAGGTGAAAAGGTAGCTGATATGTTGATAAATGACGTAAAAGGATATGGTTCATTATTGTTATTTCTATTATTTATGTTGAAGGGTAAATAAGGTTTAAAAAAATTAAAACAAGTACCTGAAATCTCAAAGGTTAAAAAAATTTAAATCAAGTCATTTCGGATCGGCTCGGTTACAGCCTTACAGTTACGGGTCAACACGGGGCATTTACGGATCATCTCGAATCAATTCAAGTTTTGGATCTATTCAGTACTCTACTTCGGTCCGTGGCCAGTTTCAAATCCCGTGTAGACTTTTCAAATTAGATCATTTAGGTCGGGTTGATTTTAGGAAAATTTTCGGTTTGGGTGCCCAAGGTTTCACATAAGTTCATTTTGGGTGCCTCACATTTGCACAATATCAGTTTGGGTAACTTAGTTTCAATATGGGGGCCTCACATTTATATGATTTCATTTAGAGTTCCTCACATTTGAGTTTAATTTCACTTTGGTTACCTCAAATTTTTATTTGTTGACCAATACCAATTTAGAAAGGGGCATACTATATAACTCAACACATTACTAAATAACGTGGACGATTAGCATTGAACTTCCAACTTTGCCCCTCATAACCATCTATTTACACTCTCTCTAATCTCTTTCTAAAAAATATTAGTTTTTTTTTTAAAAAGACGTTTTCTTTTAATAAAAATAACAAAATTAGACGGTTTTAAACACGACGATAACGTAATCAAACAACTCGTAAATCAATTGTTATGTTATTTTGCTCCCTCATAACCATCCATTTTACACTCTCCCTAGGCTTGAATAACGTCGGTTAAGTCTCAAGACGTGCTTATTTCATGGTTTAAGGTGAGTTATTTCCTACTCCAATTAAGAGGTAAGTGTCACGTACCAAAATAAAAATCAAGAGATAGTGCTCAAGTGCTACGAATTATAATTGTCGTGAGCATACAAAAAAAGAGTAAGTGCTAACTCAACCCGCTTCTCCAAGGGTCAAAACCCAAAATATCGACCCACGAACAGTCTAACCCAAATCCAAAACAACCCGTTAGTTTAAGGTCAAAACCCAACCCGAACAGGTCGTCGGTTGCATCAAAGATAAATCAAGAATTATATTGAAATGTTTATATTTATATATTATATTTGAAATAATAATTATAATGATTTAGTTTCTTTTTTGGTGAAAGGTAAGCTTTATATTCTAATCTCATCTAAACATACACCATACGTAACCTTCCCCTTTACAACAATAGGGGAAACCTAACTATATAATGATTTAGTTTTAATACTTTAAATTACAAACATAATTAAAAGTCAATTTAATATAACCTTTAAAAATATAATCATTGTTAAAACAACTTAATTCTATAATTAGTTTAATATAATTTATGAAAAATATAGTTTTTCAATTTAAAATATGGTAAGAAAAAAAAAGGCAACCAAAATGAAACTAAACTTAAATGTGTAGCACCCAAAACGAAACCATATAAATGTGAGGCACCCAAAATGAAATTAAGTACAAACTTGAGGTACCCAAAATGACATTATGCAAATGTAAGGTACCCAAATTGAACTTATGTGAAACCTTGGGCATCCAAATTGAAAATTTTCCTTGTTTTTACCAGCTGGACTACTAAATTCGAAAGTACGGAGTAATAGAATATAACTATAATATATGGGCCTCAACCATTACCTTAAGGTAATGGTTGAGGCCCATATATTATCCGGATTGTAAAACATCGACGACGTTTTAGGAAACATCGACGACGTTTTTCATAAAAAAGACGCTACTTGCCCTTATCCTTTATCTCTCTAAAACAAAAACTCTCTCAAATTCAAAACCCACAACTACACTCACCTCACCCTCTCCCAC
Source organism: Heliosperma pusillum (assembly GCA_022085475.1). Taxonomy (NCBI): domain Eukaryota; kingdom Viridiplantae; phylum Streptophyta; class Magnoliopsida; order Caryophyllales; family Caryophyllaceae; genus Heliosperma; species Heliosperma pusillum. The sequence goes on along the minus strand of JAIUZE010046133.1, from coordinate 207,031 downwards.
ACCACCACCGCCACCACTCGGCCGCCGTCCACCCCCCGCCGTCCTCCACCACCGTTACCTGCCGCCTCCCGCCGTCCACCCACCGATTAGTTTTTCTCCTTTTTTTTTTGTTTTGTAGATCTAGTTATATTGTTCTAGTTTAATTTGTTAGAATTTGTTTGTTGTTAGTTAGTTTTTGTTTTAATTAAACTTGTAATTATTAGGTTGTTGTTTGTAATTAGTTTGTATGAGATTGTTTTTGATTTAATTAAAGTTGTTTGTAATTAGTTTGTATTAGATTGTTTTTGATTTAATTAAAGTTGTTGTAATTTGTTTGTTCTTAGTTTTTAATTATTTCAAAGTATTTAGTTTGTTTTCTTGTTAGATTTGTTGTAAAATCTTGTAGTTGTTTAGTTTGATTTGTTTGTTGTTAGTAATTTGTTGTTTAGATTTGTATGAATAATAGGTATAAAGATAGAAATAATTGAATTTATTTCCGATTTCTTCTTCCCGCTTTGAAAATTGGAGGAAAAAAAAAATTTCCCCCATGGTTGGACAACCAAATCACACGTCCAACCATGGGGGAAAAAAATTTTCCCCAAGTCCCACCATGGTGGGACAAGTGATTTGGTTGTCCAACCATGGTGGGATTAAAATTCTGGAAATCCATCATGGTTGGACAACCATTTCACACGTCCAACCATGGTGAGATTTCCAGAATTTTCATCCCACCATGGTGGGACGTGTGATTTGGTTGTCCAACCATGGTGGGATTTCCAGAATTTTAATCCTACCATGGTTGGTTTCCAAAAAAAAAAAATTCGTCCATGGTTTGAATTTTTTGATTAAAAGTCCGTCCATGGTTTCCCAATAAAATAATATATATTAGTAAATCATAATCTACATACGTAAAATGTTATTAATCATGATTATAAAAAAAACAATATCATCTCACCATGGTCAGATGAAGAACTGGATGTCATGGACCATGGCCAGACATCCATTTCCAACGTCTGACCATGGTGGGACATTGGAAATGAAGGTCTGATCATGGCCAGACATCCATTTCCAACGTCTAGCCATGGTCAGACGTTGGAAATGGACGTCCAGCCATGGCCAGACATCCATTTCCAACGTCTGGCCATGGTCAGACGTTGGAAATGGATGTCTGGCCATGGCTGGACCTCCATTTCCAATGTCTTGCCATGGTCAGACGTTGGAAATGGATGTCTGGCCATGGTCCATGACATCCAGTTCTTCGTCTGACCATGGTATTTTTTCCAGTTTTTTTTTTTAAAATCCGCATTTGAATTTTAACTAACTAAGACGTAACGTAAATCGATTAACTTAATTAAGTATAAACATACAATTAACAGATTCCGGGAAAAAAAAATGACAAATTTAAATTTTGATTAATTTGTAAACATGCTGAAGATTGTTCGTCCGTCATGATAATCGATTTAGTGAAATTGTTGTTGTTCGATTTAGTGAAATTGTTGTTGTTCGATTTAGTAAAATTGTTGTTGTAATTTTTTTATTTTTTTAGTTGAATTAGTTGATTTTGGGAGAATTAGAGATAGAAGAGAGATAGAGAGTTTAAGTGCATAAGGGCATTATCGTCTTTTGTAATGAAAACGTCGTCGAGGTTTCCTAAAACGTCGTCGATGTTAACCAGCCCCCTATATTATAGTTATATTATATTACGGAGTGCCGTAATTTGAGTGCACCATTGTCAGCCACACTTATCTACTCTCTACTCTCTACTTCATCAGTTAACTAAACAATTCCACGATCTCACAAATTAAACCCTTATTATTATTATTCATACTTGTAATTTCTAAGAATGACAACAATAAAACTGAACAATGGTCACGAAATGCCAGTAATTGGACTTGGGGTATGGCGTATGGACAAGAAAGACATCAAAGATCTCATCTTTTCTGCAATTAAACTTGGATATCGTCACTTTGATTGTGCTGGTATACTTCCTTTGCTTCTTCTGATTTTAATTTGCTTGTTTTTTTATTAACATTTTACTTTGTTGATCAAATGCCCACTTGATAGTAATTTAATCGAAGTTAAATAAATGATTGAGACGGAAAAAGCAGTCAACAACATTTTGATGGTCCAAAGATTGGATTTTTATGAGTTCTTTACTTTGTTGATCATAATGAAATGCCCATTTGATAATACTGTATTTATTTACCCCTTTAGTTCTAATTATGTGTTTACTTTTTACTCACTCCGTCCTAGTCATTTGTTTAGCTTTGCTTTTGGCACAAAGATGAAGGAAAGGGGAGGCGAGAATTTGTGGGTAGTGGTATCGGGTGGACAATATTGCAATTGAATGATGAAATTACCAATTGGTAGCATGTCTAATATAGAAAGGTAAACAAATGTATGAGACACTCAAAAATGGAAAAGGAAAACAAATGACCGGGAGTCCGGGACGGAGGGAGTATTCTATATGTGAGAATATTTAAATGGAGTTAAGCAAATGATTGAGAGGGCGAAAGTAGTAAACACCAATTTGATGGTGTAAAGATTGATTTTTACGAGCCTTCTTCTTCATTATCATTCTGTTATCTTTTATGACTAACTATTTATTTTTTTACTTTTTATTCTCTGCGAGACCTGAGGAGTATTTTAATCGGAGTTAAATAAGTGATTGAGACGGAGAAAGTAGTAAACACCACTTTAATGGTGCAAATATTGGATTTTTATGAGCACTCTTGCTCAATATCATTCTGTTACTCTATATAGAGTGAAAACATCACCAAATGCCGAGTTAATAATATTTACTGACTCATCCTCGTCATTTGTTTTCATTTGATTAATATACTCTTAAGTACACACAGTTTTGGCCTTGAGGGAGTATTTTGTAAAACACCGCTTTTTTGAGAGCCTTATAGTTCATTTTCAACACCATTTATTTTTTTTGCTACACACCACTTTGTAGGTGCAAAGATTGCATTTTTATAAGCCATATTGTTGATTATTATTGCTTGACTCGTATATTTTACTCTGAGTTTATGGTGAGACTATTGTATTAATTTGATCAATCTATATATTGGAAAGTGTTGGGGTTTTTGAGAAAGTGTTTTTAACACAGCGGTAAGGTGACTATGTTGGCCTCTATGATTCGCAAGAGGTTGGGGCTGGGGAAAATGTAATATTTATAGTTTTTGAATACAAATGTTTTCACAGGACAACAGAATAAAAAATGTTATGGATCCGCCACTTATTTGGGCAGTTGGCAATGTTTTGGGGAGTGTTATGTTGTTGTTAGTAGGACATTACGATGATATTTGGGTTGGAACATGGACTGAGGGTTTAAGACTGTTCATTGAATTATTTGCTCTTATCTTTTCTGCCACTTTATGATTTTATAACCTTTAATACTCAGTATGGACTATGGAGTGATTTGGAGACATAAGTGAAAGATAAGAAATGGTTGAACGTGAAGTAGAAGGGCTGCTATATGTTATGTTATGTTAGTGTTATAATTTGTGAGATTCCTGTGGATTAGTAGGTACATTTCTATGAAAAAAGAATGATGATTAAAAGAGTCTTGGTTGTGATATCTATTTTTATGCCATTATTCCGGTGAGAATGGGTAAACTACTTTTGTGCTAGCTTCTGTTCACACCACCTTACCCTGTTAATTGAAACTCTAATAGTAAGATTGTGACGTTTGGTTGATAATGGTAAGGGGTTACTATTGTTTGCAGCTGACTACCAAAATGAAGCTGAGGTTGGGGAGGCACTTGCGGAAGCATTTCAGTCTGGACTTGTTAAAAGGGATGACCTTTTCATAACTACTAAGGCAAGTATATTCACGTTCTATGTTGACAGCACTTCAGTTTTGAAGTGAGGCTTGTATTCAACGGTCTAATCTCTCTTATGTGAGATGTACTCAAGTCGTCAGTGTATTTCTTGTTTAATATCTACTAAGTTAGTTTCTCAAATTATACCTTCTCATGTACTGTGTCGCATGGTTACCGGATTTGCTATGAACGCGCTCTTACTGATTCACGGTTCGCTCTTATAGAATGTGTTTCAGTAAGTGACGAGAACTCTTTTAACGATTCACGATTCATAGGGTTCCTGAGCGAATGCGGTAACCCTACTCTATCGGTCCATCTAATTTAGATTGTCGTCCACATTTGACTAGATGTCATAATTTAGTAATGAATTATCATTAATAGTTTATTACTCATTCATCCCTTGACTTAAATGTTTACTACAAATGTTTACTCACTCATTCATCCCTTGCCACTTTTGTTCGGGATAGACCAAAGAGGAAATGAGTAAAATGTAAATGGGGTGGACGGAGCAAGTATTTATGCTATTTTTAGCGATTATGGATAATAGGCTGGCATGTTTAGTACTTCGTATATTAATAGATTTACATGACTTTATTACAGCTATGGAACTCAGACCATGGACATGTTCTTGAAGCCTGCAAAGACAGTTTGAAAAAACTTCGCCTGGACTATCTGGATCTGTACCTGGTTCACTTTCCCGTGGCCACTAAACATACAGGTAATTTTGTCAAGTCTTGATTCTTTGGGTTCCCATTACTATGCTGGCTACTAGGGTCCATGCATCAACATTGTCGGGAAGCCTCAGGCTAGTTTGTAAAGGCAGTACTTGAATATGGATACGTATAAGAGGAAAGGATGCATTTCGCTAACAATGGTGACAGTGTGAAGTGAAAGTTACAAACTGTGAACAATATGGACAGCCAATTGTGAAGAACAGGGTTTTGTTTTGAAGCGATTTCAGTGGAGAGTATTTTCCTGTAACATTTTATCACAAAACAATAACCTGTAACTTTGTAAGTGGTATTTTTTTATAGGCTTTCCTGATTTAACGCTTTTGGAGTTCAAGAGAAAATAGAAAGAGAAATTATTTGGAGTAATTTGAGTATATCAGTTCGTACTTGTGGTACGGCTTTTGAGTTCAAGCCTATGTTAGTTTGTTACTTTGACCCACTTCACTTAGGTTCCATGTCACATGTATGTCTAAACTTTAGATACTTTGTTTTAGCCATAAAAAAAAGAGCAAGAGACTCTTCTCTCGAAATAGCCATATCCAATATTTTGACACTGCTGCGTCTGTCACTTCAGGTGAGTAAAGTAATAGAGGTTTAAGCTTTTTCCTGTGCTATGTAACAGGAGTTGGAACCACTGGAAGTGCCTTGGATGAGGATGGTGTGCTGGAGATCGACACAACCATATCCTTAGAAACCACCTGGCACGCCATGGAAGACCTTGTTTCCAAGGGCTTAGTTCGGAGCATCGGGATCAGGTAGAACCCAATAGCCACATCTAATCTTCTTTCATGCGGAGACTTTTGTGTGAAATTGGCATTTATCAATGATCATCCAATGCCCTTTTATGTTCTGCGGCCATGTCTTTAACTTCTCACGTTATTTGTGAAACTACTTGCAGCAACTACGACATCTTTTTGACCAGAGATTGTTTAGCGTATTCGAAGATAAAGCCTGCTGTTAACCAGATTGAAACACATCCCTACTTCCAGCGTGAATCTTTGGTGAAATTCTGTCAGAAGCATTCAATTGTTGTCACCGCTCACACTCCTCTAGGAGGGGCAGCTGCTAATCATGAATGGTTTGGGACAGTTTCTTGCTTGGATGATTCTGTTCTTAAGGTACTAATGCCAGCAATTCAAAATTACCTTGTTTATTTCCTTCAGTGGAACTTTCTGGTAAAAAGTTCATGAATGTATCTCGTCTTATAACAGAATTTATCTGCGGCACACCAAAATATATTGATTTCTTTCTCAGTCGTTTGTTTATGCTTTAAGCAATAGAACAAGCAAGCATGCCAGTCGAGCCGTGTACTGGTGACATTTTCGGGTGATTTATGCACTTTGGATCAGATCTGTCACAGTATGAGTTGACTATTCGAGTTAAGTCAGGGTTACTTAAGTTGTGCCGGACCGATGGTTTAGGGTCAGGTTAATATCGAGTCTAGCAAATTTCTTACAGGCCGTGTCAGCTCAATTTCAGTTTCCTATATTTTTGGCTCGTTTTGCCCAGGTCTCAGGTCGGTTCTTTCTTGACTGATAAATTTTGCCCCAGCTACTTCTAACCCCATTTGTTTCTGTGTGATGTCGTCAATCAGGGCCTTGCAGAGAAGTACAAGAGGACTGTGGCGCAAGTTGTTCTTCGGTGGGGCCTCCAGCGCGATACTGTTGTCATACCAAAGACATCCAAGACAGAAAGATTGGAAGAGAACATCCAAGTTTTCGACTTTGAGCTGGAAAAGGAAGACGTCGAACTGATTAAGAGCATTGATCGCAAGTACAGGACCAATCAACCAGCTGTGTTTTGGGGAGTAGATTTATATGCTTGAATGTCAACTCCTACCGACTTGATATTGAACTGCCAAAAAAGAAACTTGAACTGTGAGTTAGATTTACGAATGTTTAAGGTCGACTTTCCGATTAATTTCCTAGCATATTTCTGGAGCTTTAAGAACCTTGAAACATTGACAGCTTATTTATGGAGCTAGCTTATTTTTGTTTACTAGCTTATTTTTGCTTTTGCTTTTGCTTTTGCTTTGTGCTTGTTCATGTGACCTGGATTTCGTACCTTTTCTTCATTCTCTTTGAACGATCTGTACTGTGGATTTTCGTTAAGGCTGGGCAACGTACGACATGATCATTAACCGGCTGGAAAAAATAAATTAGACTCGAAAAGAACAGCCCTAGGTAGATGTTGGCTGGAAAATGGCCCTGCTCATAGCTACACAACCCAAACATGAGCCAGAGTAACTCGGTGCTGGCTCATGATCCAAACACAACTCAGATGACCTGTTTGCTAGGCCTAACTAATAGCCTAGTAACCTTACTTTTCGAGTTCCAGTTAATCAAACTGTCAGACTGTCGAGAGAATGACAAGAAGCTGGTTTTTTCCTTCAGAAAAAAAGCTGGTTTCACCCAGACGATTCTATGCACTCTAAAAATACATTACATTTTTTATAACTATGCAATATAGGCAAGTGTTAATACACCATTGATCTAAACAAAGAATCACAAACAAGTTGATTCCAAGAACACTTGCCAAGAGGATTACATGAGCAAGCTTATTTCTAAGACTATCAATACATAAACGGAATCACAGCATATCTATTGCAGGGATAATTGTCAAATTTCCGCTGATACCATTTGTGCGTCTCTGTTGCTGCAAACATAAGATTCGTAACCTGCCACAAATCATCATAAAACTTCTTAGCAAGAGATAGCGTCCAGAAATATGGTTTTAGGTAGTTATAATCGCTTTACTTATCAAAGATATGAGACATACCACAAATGCAAACAATAACCATACAGTCGTGTCCAGGCCACCACTAGCAACAAGAAGACCGGCATATATGACCTTCATGATTAATGTATCAACAGTCAACTTTTTTTATTAATACGTGTATGTAAAATGTTTGGAAATACCAGTACAATTCACATATGTGATAAGCTGAATGACAGTGAGCTGAGTCAAGCCGTGTGTGGCTGAGTCGAGCTCTAACTAAATTTCTTACGAGTTTGGTCAACTCATTCACGAGTCGAGCTCACTCAAACCGAGTTTTGACTGAGCTGAACTCGATTTCCCTGATTGGTGGGTGGCCCGGGGGTGGCAAGGAGAGAATTACCATTTCAGCAAGATAATGTGGTGAGGATACGATTTCAAACCAGTCACCGTGAGGAATTTTGTAATCATCAGCTTGCTCCTTCACTTCCCGTAAATTTCCCTAATCAGATAACAAATTCCACATTAGTGATGGCTTTCCTTTTTGCAATTCGCAGAAACTTATAGTGAGTACGCGACAGTATCATCAGGAATCGGGTTGAGACCACCCCTTACAAGACTCGTTGGATTGAAAAATTTATCGAAAAGTGAGCTGGGTTAGAAACAATTTTGTGTGCAAAATGAACTCACCAGAATAACATGACAGCGGCGTTGATGATGCCAACCCCAGAAGAAGATAGCTGCTCCAACCAACTGACACCAACCAAGCTTCACAAGAGGACCGAGATACTCCATCGATTGAAACTCAGATGGCAGCATGTGGCTCTTTCCTTTCACAATGAACTCAGCAAGTAAATGCTCCGCATATGTAAATACATCTGGCACAACGTCACAGCAAAGAGACAATGGTGCCGCTGTATAAAAGCTAGCTCAGAAAGATCAAATGTGTAAGGGTAAGTCAACACTGAAGAAAGCGGAAAGAATCAAGCATTAAGCTGTACACAGATTTCATAATTCAATGGGGTTGGCTAAATGTTAAAAGGCTAGAAAGCAAAACTCTCAAAAGAAAAAATGAGCACATAAACGTCGCAAATTACTCCGTATATGGTACAGTACGGCTATATGCATATTTTTTTTTGGAAGTTATAGCTGTATGAGTATTAACATTTAGAAACTCCGAAATAAACAGTTAGGAACTTACAAGAGACCCGTCAAGTATCCAAAGACATGCATGCGAGCTGTACTGCTGTAATTAAACACAAATAGAGACTCGTACAGGCGCCAGATAACTTGAATCTCCATCAACAGAAGAAGAAATACTGATCGCAAAACCTTGGTGTTGTGCTCTGGTGAAGTAGCAAGCGGGTTTTCAGTAGAGAAAATATTTGAACCTCCAATCAAGAAGCCGGTAATGCCTGAATAAGATGCCGACTCAAAAACCAAAGATCCCAGCTTATGGGCATATGCCCAAGTTGTGAGAAGCAACAACGACGTCCACACCACAGCCAATGCGTAGAAGTGAGAGAAACATTTTTGAGGAACGGTAAGCTTCTGAAATACACAATTGTATATCAGCTTAAAGCAGATTCTCAGATACGGCTTCAGTCCTAGAATAATCATGTAATATACAATCCAGGTTCATTTTAGTATCCCGCTTTATGCTCATTGATTGAAAACTTCACTTCAATAATCATAATTTATATGGAGTATCCTTTACTTCAGTCAATGGCAATGATTTTATAAGGCTAAACCAGGAACAGTCACTTCGATCACTCTAAACAACAACAATAATAACACCAACAGATGCCTCAAGAGCTCATGTAAATAGCGAGGTACGGAAAGTTTGGTATATGCAAGCTTAAATGGAGTTCCTAGATGACCCAAAAAGAGAAATCGAGAATTGCATCAAATGACAGTTATTTTACGATACTTGATTACTCTATATCAAATTTCCACACAGACAGTACCTAGGGGTGCACTGTACACTGTGCTCAACCACTAAAACGATCAAAGAAACACCAGTAATAATTACAATAATCTAAGACGGTCATATACTATGAGACGGTCCATTTCTATGGAAAAAAACACTCATTTATTACTAATAAATGAGCTGTCTTTTATATTACAGGACCTTTTCACAGTGTGAGACAATCTTATCAAACAATGTTTATATACCATTATTATACCTTCAAATAAAACTAACAACAGTAACTTGACTCAAATTCTCATTTAAGACGACATTATCTTCGTCTTAAGCTACTGAATTGAATATGAGCACAAAGAGAACCCGTGGCAAAGGGATTACACACACTGTTGTCGACTGTGGACACCTCGATTTTTTATCCAAAAAAACAAAACAAAACACTATAGAAAGTCAAACATGCCAATGTTAACAGAAATCATAAAAGAAAATAAAAATTACAATAAAAAAACACTAAAAGATAAAAAGAGAGATAGAATGATTACACTAAAACGAGAAGAAGATTGGATGATTTTACCACGACCAGCAAAAACAAGAAGTGTATGATGAATATAATTAAACCCAGTAAATGGTAAACAAGCAATTAAAATTGGTAAAATCCCAGCAAACCATGCCATTCTAAGTAAACCCACAATTCCTATTTCCATTATTATTGTTATCATTATATGAAGTGTAAACCTTCATAAATTGCAAAAGATTTGAACTTTATAGTATGATTTTATTTGAAGTGATGTATAGATTAAACCCTTTTGATGAAAAGATAATTGGGGATAAGAATTTGATGCAAAACTTGGGTGATGAGCAAAAAAAATGGTGGAAAGGCGAAAATAAAGTATAAGTATGATGTTGAGTTTTGTAATTTTGTTGGTTTATGGTTTTTGATGAAGTTTGCAATGTTGTTAAAGTGTTCCTTTGAATCCTTTTTGTTAGAGGATATTATGTGAAGAAATTCTACACTTTTGGGATTGTTGATTCAATACTTTTTGCCAACGTCCGTCTTAAATGAGAATTTGTGCACTTTAAAAGTCGATTTAATTTTGGTACCAAGTTTGTACTTTTGGGATGGTTGATTGACTTGATTCCATACTTTAAATTAAATAATAATAAAAATAATTAGTGTTATTAGGGATTAATGATTCCATATTTAAAACAAATAGTAGATTGAATAATAAAAATAGATTGTGTTATTTCCACCATCTCGATTACATGTTTACGTTTATTTTGACGCAAAGTTTTAGACTTTGTTTAACGCGATAATAACTCTACGACCCAAGCATGAACCTAGCCCGAATTGAGCCGAACCAATATAACTTGACTCGAAATGTTTATTGTTGCAAACGGCGAACAACCCCGACATGACCTGACTAGACCCGATCCCACCAAAATTTCTACAAATTCGAAATATCCCGACACTTACTAGAACCAATCCCATCAAATCTCTTTAAATTCGAAATAACCCGGCTTTGACTCAACCCGTCCCGACCCAAGCATGACCCAGTTAACCCGTTTACCTCGACTACCTCCAAAAGGGATAAAATTGAGAAACCACGACTTTTGTGAGAGCGGTATTTAAGTTAAAACGGTCCTAAATAAGAATTGGGGTTGTTCGGTTGTTTCTTTCTCTCACTAGACATTAAAAGATTAAAATTGCTGCACTTCTCAAATTAGCAATTGCATTGATTATAAAACAATTCTGGTGAGTTTCTTCTCTCTCTACTATTATTTCCTTCAACAATTTTCTACCTTTTTTTAGTAAACATATATTTTCACTTTACTTAGCACATGCACTATATACCATTTTTTTTCTCTCTTATTGAAGAACATAATAATTATACGAGTATGATCTTTTTGTCTTGCCATTATTTGCATGTTGTTTATTTTCTTAATTTCCTTAATTAGTCTTCAAAAAACCCAAGTTGTTATCTTGTAGATTTAGTAATATTAAGAACTGAACTTGGGTTTTGATTGCTTTTTAACTTGGAATTATGGAATTAATTAGTGAGTTAGGAGCATAATTGTGAAGTGGGTATGATTATTGAACAAGGGTTAGATTCATAAATTTTGAAATTGGGAGAAAGTTGGAATTTTAGGGTTCTTTTCTTTGTGTGTTTTTGTTGTATGCATTAATGCTGAAAGTAGCTTAATTTTTGACATAGTTATGGTGCAGGGTTATGTTGAAGCATCCCATTATTCATTTGTACAAATGTACTAGTAGTAGTCCTAATTAAAGTTTACGTCGAGTTAATGTGACACACCGCGATTAAAACTGAATTGTTATCGTTGCTGTCGCTAAACCCGTGTGTTATTGTGGTATTCTGACTTATAAACAGTTTCGTATTCCGTTAGTGGTGCAACTGACCCATTAATGCAAATGATTAGGATGACATTGAATGCAAATAAATGACTTATAAACAGTTTATCACCCCCATGTGTTAATATTTATTGTCGCCACAGTTTTCAAATGATCCAAAATGGAAATTGTGGCGAGATTGGCATCGAAAGCTTGCTACTTCAATAATAAATGGTAATGCAATTGCTGCTGTTTCTTCCGTAATGTAGGAACATACGGAGTATTTAATGCTTTTTTGTCAAGCTCGTTTAAGGTGTTAAGTTACGGATTATGTAATCGAGAAGTTTATCGGATGCACCGTCTTTTCTATCTGTTCTTTTTCAAATTGCCCCATTGATTTCCTGGAAACGCCCGATGCAGTGATAACTGATAAGCCATCTTTATGTCCGTCTCTTCTTGTTGGGGTTTTTGGACATGATCAGTTTTGAAGCTTGGCTACTTATGAGAAAGCTATTGGTCTCTGATAAGTACTATGTTGTTAGGTTAAGGCTCAACTAATTTTGTCGTAGAACTTGAACTTTTGTTATGACAGGCTGTTTAATGTCTTACGATGTGATGAAGCACTACTATATCGTTCACTAGTTTTTTATTCCTTGTATAGAAGCAAGATTGATTTTGTTGAAGAGGGTTCTGAAACACTTGTGTATTGTTCGGATGAAAGTAAACGAACGGGAGGGTAGGGTGCACTTTCCATTGTTTGGTTAGCAAGCTGGGAATTTGATGGATCCATTTTCCCTATAAGCCAAATGAATATGCGTACAACACCTGCCCCCCCCCCCCTCTCGTAAAGTTGTATCCAAATGAATGTTGAAGCATCTATCTTAATCCTTCATATAGGCTTGTCAGAACGAAACATTGTGTTATTCTTCATGTGACATGGTTGATGTATGTGACCAATAGGCGAACTGAATACTGAAAAATGTGCAAAACATTAGCCATTAGTTCTGAATTCCTGAGTTCACCTTGTTCATTACTTCTTGTTTAGGTAAAGAATGGTCTTTAAGACTGTATGACAGCAGCAGAACTCCGCAGAGAAATCCAGTTTATAGCGGAAATCAAAATCTGACGTGCTATGGAAATTCGGGATCAGCAAGTAGGTGGGAGACATAAGTATGGGAATTTAAAAGAGCGATCTCTTACTCCGGTAAGAAATCATGGCCGATTTTATCGTTTCCGTCTCAAATGCTTATCACGTTTTTCTTTCTTTTGTTTGGTTAAGGGATAATGGCAGTTTTTATGTTGATGGGTTTTCGCTTTTGAACCCATATTATGAGTACCACCCTCAATGACGTTTACTAGCTAAGCTTGCAGAGATAGCTTCCAACTAATGCTGTTGTTTTCTCTTTGTACAGTGGAATACAGTCCAACTACAGTATAACGAGCAAGATCCTCTCGGTATTGACAGCAATCTTCTGAACATCATTGCTGAGAGGGATGCTGCAATCAGGGAAAAGAACCAAGCTTTGCTCGAAAAGAAAAAGGCATTTGAGGAGCGTCGTGTGGCAATTGCACAGAGAAATTTAGCAATTAGAGAATGCAATGATGCTGTCTTAGAACGAAACAACGCGTTCATCACCCTTCAACAAGCTATGATCTCTGAGTCCATAGATTTCGGAGTTCAAGACCCAACAAAGAGGCTCATCTGCAGTCCAGGAAACCAAGCGCAATACAGTTCTAGTTATTTCACGAGTGACGTGGAAATACTTGATGCTTTTTGTAAAACCATGGTTGCTTCTGATTCTGAATGTCCTGCTGTGAGATCACCAAAAAAGCGGAAACGCATAGGTGAAGACATGAACAAGTCAAAGAAAACTTTCAATAGCAAAAATCCAGGTTTGAACAAGATTGATTTTGATGAGACCGAAATGCCAATTCCTGGTTGCTCATGTACCGGTATATTAAGGCGCTGTTACAAGTGGGGAAGTGGGGGTTGGCAATCATCCTGCTGTACAAACACCATATCGGCTTTTCCCCTTCCACTCAAGCCACATAAGCGGCATATTCGTATAGGTGGTCGGAAAATGTCCGGAGGCGCTTTCTCGAAATTGCTTAGTCGGCTAGCCGTTGAAGGGTTCGATTTTTCTCGTCCCGTGGATTTGAAGGAACACTGGTCGAAACACGGTACAAATCGCTACATCACAATCAAGTAGTTCATGACTCACATTATTATAGGTAATATTTATATAGATTTAACTTGGTAGGTTTCATCTCATTACCCACCATGTGATGGTTTTTGTGTACATAAGTTCTGGTTTACTATGCAGTTAACTATCATGTGAAGCTTAGGTGGTGGTAATTTTCTAGCTTAATGAGAAATGAGGAGCTTTTATTAGCTTATGGTGTAATGACACCAAACAAATTGAGAAAATAATGTGCATATTTAGTTTACTAATTCAGTAATCCCTTACCCCATATTCGTTTTATTTATTTATTTATTTATTTATTTATTTGCTATTGCATCCATCTTATTTACGGAGTATTTTTTTTTGTTAAATTGATATCGACTTTCATAAATCCGATTCTTGTTTTTTATCTCATATCATTCTTGTTGACGATAATGTGCATTGCGGGTGATTGCTTCATAGATAAGTACTTCGTAATGTAGTTAGGATCCTTCATATTCGCATGTGTGTTTGACAGTTTGAGGATGAGACATTGTACGGGGTTCACTAAGTAGCTACTCAGTAGTCAGTATTTCATAGACTCGTATGCTATTGTTATTTTTACCCCATCCGATGGGTCGTCTCCTCGGCGTGAGTTTACTTATCCCCGCGTTCAAATTACCAATTGTGCCATTAATACCATTTATGATTACGCATTTTGTTTAGAACTACATTCCTCTTCAAAAACGGGGATTGATCGCTTGGTGTGTAACCACCTTTATTAAGCCAAAACTCGTGTTAGAATCGAACATCATATAATGAATTGTGAATGCTTACAGCTACGTGATCTTAGTCCTTTCTCATATCGTTTTTGAATCAGATTCCTTACCCGACATATATACAGATATAGATCGACTTATCTTACTTATGTGAGCCTCGTTTACCTGGCCTTCACGTCATCCTTCCCAAGTCTAGAACACCGTCTAGAGCAAAATAGCAAATGAAGGATATTTTGCATGAAAACATAACACATGATTTGATCTCTACTGTGGTCTCGTACTCGCTACTAAACCACACATTGAAAAAACACAATGCTCGTTCCATACAATTGAAAAGTCTCCTACGAACAAATAACAACGAATCTCTCTTTAAGACGGACTATCTGTAACTCTCTTAGGATTAAACTTGTCAAATAATATCTCATATAGAAAGGTAGAGAAATAGTCCACCAAACAATGTACAAAACAACTAGCCCTACCGAAAATTTTGAAGCTACACTCCACCAAACAATGGCGTTTTCAATAATTTTGAACGTTGACTTGTTTGACCCTAATTAATACGCTATATCAATATATCATATTACTTCAATATTACTCCCTCCGTCCCGGTCATTTGTTTACCAGTTCTATATTCAGTTGGTCTCTCTTGTGACGGTCACAAGCTTGTGACGAACTAAATGTGACCATTTTATGATAAAAAGTAATCATCCATAAAATGTTACCAGTCATAAAATGGTTATATTTTTCATAAAAATGATCACATTTGCTCCGTCACAAGCTTGTGACGAAAAGTGCCCATAACAAATGAGAATTTGTGTTTCATTTTAGGGTGTCTCATTCATTTGTTTACCTTTCTATATTAGGATGATAATTTATGGGTAATTTGATCACCTAATGGGACTATTATCCACATGTTATCCACCAATTACCACCACAAATGGTCCCCTATCATTTCCTTAATAATTGTGCCAAAAGTAAAGGTAAACAAATGACCGGGACGGAGAGAGTATTTGACAATTTTACATTTGTACCCTTATTGGCTCTTTCCTTTTAGACTGCGCCTTCTTAGTTGGACAGGTCAACCATGCCACTACGTACTACGTACCAATGTACCATCTCCTATGTTGTAGAATTGCATTATAAAACATTGAGCATTATGGCATAAAATTTAGAAAACAAAAAAAAAACAAAATATTGGAAATTCTAGTAAATAGTTTGCATGCATGGAAAATAACAAGAATTTCAAGGTCACGTTTATCGACACTCAAAATGTTATCGTCGATCCAAAGGAATTCAAAACCGTAGTTCAAAACCTTACGGGAAAGAATTCATCGGTTTCATGGATTGAATCGAACTTTGCAGAGAGTTCAGGCAACACTACTTCGCGTAAGGAATTGAAGAGGAAACTCGAAACTACTACTAGCAAAAATGATGTTACACTCGATCATGAAGTCGAAAATAAGTCGAATGATGTAAATAAACAGAAATATATGGTACTAGGAAATAATGAAGGTAATGTTAGATTAGGTGAGTTTAATGTTCTTGAAAGTAGTAGTCATGCAAAAAATGATTTATCAATGCTTGAGCTTGACCAATTGCTAGAAAATCTTCCTGATATAGAAGAAATGGAAAACTGGCCATGGGATTCACACAAGTAACTAAGCTCGAGTTAGTGGTGGAGTTAGGGAAGTGCTAGCATAGGCGCTTAGTAGCTAATTAATGATGAAAATTTCAAAGTTTTTAATTAATATTTTCAATTTTTTTTGAGCTCTCATTAAACAGAGTGCTTTCACTTAGTTCAAATCCTTGTTCCGTTACTGACTAGAGTATAGTAGACAAACTTGAGAACATTAGCTAGTATAGAGTACTCTCTCCAATTTCCGTATATTTTTTTAGGAAATCTGTTCATAAGATGCGTATATAATTATTTTAAGATGCGTATGTAATTATTTTAAGATACGTTTATAATCAACTCATATAGAGAAAGTATCTGTTTAGCTGTGTAACCTCATGAAATTGTTTACCGCCCTTTCTCACAAGTCATATATACCTTTTTTTTATTAACGTGTGTTTTTAACTCTTTAGGGCACACTTATTTCAATCATAAAAATATTATTTGTTTAAATTGTTTTGGTGGCTAAGGCCTAAGGCACGCATCAAAATAGGGTAATGATAAATTATCTACCCTTTTTATTAATGTCACTCAAATTTATGAGCCCGTGAATAATAAAATACTCATAAACCTAACTTGTATTTGAGTGACATTAATAAAAAATGTATTGGCGTTATCAGCTTTTCAAAAGTAGTGGACTAATATATACTCTTCATAGTTTAACTTGCACAGTCTTCAAGATACCTTGGTTTTTCTCCTCTTATATTCATACTTTTTCATTTAAAAGATATATTCGAATGATTTTGTTTGAATGAGTGTAAATATTTTATCATTTTGTTTAGCCTTTTGTTATTTTCACAAGAAATTATAGTCAATGTTATTACACATTGACCTTAAAACCTAAATTAAGAAGATAATAATGGGATGAAAGGAGTATTGACTTTAGTCCTGGCAAACAAATCGGGTAGTGTCACGTATAATAAACAGGTCATGATCGAACCTTTCAAAACAAACCTCACCTAATTAAATTTCACGACGTGTTCGTATTAACCCACTTACATAAATGGGGTCGAGTTTGGGTTGGGTTAATAACGGTTGGATCATTTTGGAAAGGTGGGTCGAATCGAGTTTATTTTAGATTTCAGTCATTTTTGGGTCAATTATTATCAAATTCTTTAAATTAATAATGGTTGGTTTGTAATAATAAGCTTTTGGGACGGGTCATAGTGGTCCGAGTCAATTTGAGTAATGGGGTCTAGATCGAGTCCTATGTTGATGAGTCTTTCGGATGTTGAATCGGGCCAATTTTATCAAGTCTATATAACTCTGCTTAATTAATGTTCTATCCTTTCAATATCATTTAAAACCTTTGTCTCAAGTGTTTTTTTCTTTACCTTTTGTTTTTGTTATTATATATGAGGGGTCATTGATTATTGGGAAATTCTTATACAAAACTCTTTTACATCAAACTTATCGTAAAACCAAGAGATAATCTACCTTAATAACCCTTCTAAACTAACTTCCACCGTTCACCTTAATAGTGGCACTAAAGTCCTTTCTAAATGGTTTTACACTGTTTATTGTAAAACGGTTTTATAAGAGACATACTTTTATTGGCATCAAACCGTTTTATCAAAAATACACAAATGATAGTAGGACTTCAACGATTGTACTAATATTCATGATTTGAAAAAACTTCGACTAATTATTTGACAATTAATTTTCTGTAAGGTCATTTCACACCAAGACAGTGTAAAATGGATTCAAATATTTCACTATTAGCATAAAAAAGTAGTAATTATGATTTTTTTTTTACGATAAGCGTGTGTAAGGCTGGCTTGCACATAAATCAAACAAAATCAACTCATTAGAATGTTCCAATTCCAACAACCCGACACTACGCACGAATTCAGGACCCAAACCTGAGCTAACCAGCCCTATATGAGCCGATCCAAATGTTTGTTGTTAGATTCTGATTGTTATCCCTGAACTACTTGATGATAACCGATCCGATACGTTCCAAATCCGAATTGATCCGATTAAACCCGATATTTATTAAATCAAATCCGTAAATGACACAACCCAAACTCTACCCGACCCATTTGCCTGTCTACCCGAAATTTATTACTAGACTCAACACTCGGCATACCTTTTACTTCATTGCAGAGCTAAATTGTTGTGGAAGAATTTTAGTTCAAGGTATTCACAAAAAATCTGGTATACTTTTACATATGCTTCTTTATTTATGCATTTTCCCATTTTTTAATTCATCAAGTTTTAGTCTTTCGTTCATGTAGTGATTAGGGTTACCATTCATTAATATGTTGTTTCGATTGAAGGGTTTTAATTGGGTTTATGAGTATTTGGTACTTTTCTTAATGCCCTTTTCTCACATTTCACTAATTCACAGTATACTATTGTAAAGATTCAATCTTTCGTTATTTTGTGATTGTTTCATTGATGGGTTTGATCCAAAGTTACATTTTTTATTCAATTCTACTTCGTGTTTGATTATTCTTTAATGCAATGTGAAATATTTAATCGAAATTTTGGGGTTTTAGGTCAAATCCCAGTATAGTTTACCAATTTGGAGACTGTCTCTTTGTGTTTAATTCAATCTTGCTTTATCTTGGGTCATTCGGAAACCGTCTCTTTGTGTTGCTAGCACAAGGGTAAGGGTGCATACATTCAATCCCCTTACTCCGCAACTGGTGGGAGCTCTTGAGGCACTAGGGTAATGATGATGTTGTTGATAGTTAAATTCCGGTATAGTTTACCAATTTGTAGATGGTTTATATAATCAATTTGGTGTTCTTGAAACCCTCTTCTTGTTTTTCGTTGTTTCACGGTGTACGATTGTAAAGATTTAATCTTTTGCTATTATGTGATTGTTTCCTTTGTGGGTTTGATCTAAGTCACATTTTTTATTTATTGGTATGTGTTTGATTATTCTTTTTTGCATTTCATACCTTGTAACATGGAATAGAAGTTGTGCTATTTAGTTCAAATCCAGTTATAATTGACCAATTTGGAGATGATATATTATTAATTTGATGTTTTTCATGTCGTTTGTTGCTGATTGCAGATTTAATTGTAGTGGAGAAGAGGGTAACAATGCCGTTGTATGATTGTGTGATGCTACTGAAACCCCATGTGAAGAGGGAAGGTGTATTGGATTTGATTGCTCGGGTGGGAAAGCATGTATATGCCCGAAATGGCGTAATCACCGATATCAAGACATTTCAGCAAGTTGAACTTGGTTATGGTATAAAGAAGCTTGATGGACGATATTTTCAGGTTTGCTTCAAAATTACACCTATGTTTTAGTCGATTTAAGTGGGTTGTGTTATTCTCGTCATCAAGCTTGGCAAATTTTGTGGTCGTCTGTGTGCTTAATTTTGCTTATTTCCTTTGCTTTTCAGTTTAGACTGTTCAAAATGTTGTTTGTTGAACTGAACCCAAAAAATTTGCATATCTTTTAATCTTGCTTGTTTGAGGATTTGAATAAAGGGTTTTGTGAAGATTCACTCTATTGCAAGTTTGTGAAGATTCAGAGTATATGGCTTCTTTTAGTAGGCGACGCCAATATGTCTACCATTAAAAAGAGCCTTTCCGGTGTGAGAGATTAATTTATTGATATGAATTATCATATACTCTCTTCATGAGGTCATTTGTTTACCCATTTTGTTTTGCTGTGTTTCGAACGTTTGCTTACCTTTCTATTTTGCGGGAGCTACTATTTGGTTTACTTGTAGCAATACTATCGATTCACTTGCATATTAGACACAACTGTTTCCTTCCTTCTTGATCTTTGTGCCAAAAACAAATGTAAACAAATGATTCGGATAGACGGACAAAAAGTGCCTTTTCATTTGTATATACAACCGCACTTTTTCCCTTTGTTTGAAAAGAAGATGTGAGAGGGGGCCGGGGGTCATGTTTCCTCCAAATCTTTTCAATGGGATTTTTATTTTACATATAGGTGGAAGGTGAATCGATCTTCGTGTTTACCTCTGTTATCCCTTGTGAACCAAATAAGGGAAATTGTCATCCTCCCTTTTCCCTTCGAATTGCTCTATTCAAACAAAGGGTTAGTCTTACACCCACCATGTTTCAAGCTTCGTGTCTCACAGACCGCCTGAATAATGAATTTGTTCCTATCAAAATAGGAGTAGGTTTTGATGCGTATAGTGGCTGCTCAAGACTAGATGATTTACTCACTATGAGAGCAGAGTAACATTTAAGAGTTGAAGTGTTATATACATGACACATTAGTTTCCAGGCCGTTGAATGGGCAATTTTGCTTGTATTTTTTTTTTCCTGTTCATTTTCAATGGATCCAAGTACTCATTACTAATGGAATAAAGGAAAATGGCTCACTAAAGTGGTTTCGCTTCTTTCTTTTGTGAAGTAGGAGTCTTTAGATACAATTCTTCACGCAATTTTCATCTTAGTCTTTTGTGCTATTAATACAAGGGTAAAACTGCGTACATCCGACCTTCCCTTACCTTGCAATTTGCGGGAGCCATTGTTGTTGTTGTTAGGATAATAGAGAAGTGTTTAAGCCAGAAGCGGAGAATTACTATGAATAATCTCGGGGTTTTGTTGTAGTCTTGCATATATCCTAGATGAGTTTGTGGACTATTTACTCAATTTCCAATGCTTGTGGGCAAAAAGCGTAATATTGCTTTAGTATATTAGGAAAAGAGATTGCAGCTACATGTGTCACATGACATGATTTTTGTTTTCAGGTTCTGTGAATAATGAATATGTTCCGTCCCCTATCAAGGGATAGTATTGTTCCAGAGTAGTAAAGATCAGTGCGATTTTGTGACTGCTGAATTTTTAGGGCTAAGTATTGCAGTTTTGGGTCTTGCTTTGAGTAATACAACTGAAATTGCCTTCCACATTTTTGGAAAATTTTGAAGAGATGTATTGTGAAACGGTATAAGCATTATGTTTTACATTAGAGATGATCGTAATTAAATATCAACTAATAAAATTTTGAATCTCGACCAAAATTTTCTTGTATAACATTAGGCTTGTGGCACGTTTTAATTTCCTTGATCACTTAGCTATGTTTAAAGCTAATACCCTTGTTCCCGCCAACAATAGCTAGAAGTTTGAGTTTGACAGGCATTTTTCCTCACTATATCCTAGGTCCTTGCTGATTGCTTGAGTTTGTTCTCTTTTCCTTTTAGCAACCGTGAGAACTTGCAACCGTTGCCTTAGGTGTGCGCTAGCTAAACTCCGAGTGCACATCACAGCCTTTAAACTAACAAAAACTAGGTGTGCCACCCTTTACTAAGGTGACGTACTCTAAATCGTGAAAGGGATAATCTTGAGCAATTTGCTCCCACAAGGGTCGGGTAAGTTAACTCATATGGATGAATTGCTCGAGTTCTTGTTTGTACATTGTAATGACGCTACATGGAACAATGTGGGACATGTTTTCCTAGTGTGGACATGTTTTCCTTACTGAAATGATGCTACATGGAACAATGTAAGACATAGCAGTTGAGATTTACATTTTTATACCCTCTTCCCCAAACACCTTACGGAATCCGCATTAGTTGCTGCGCACTTTCGTCCACTTCTTGTTTATGAGTTGGTCCTTGCTGTAATAGTTGCGTCTTATTCGATGAACAAGGTCAGAGAAAGTAGGCTATGTGTTTATGGGGATTGTTTCTTAATTTTTACGCGCCATGCAGGGTCAAATCATGCAAATGACAATGATGGCAACACCCAATATCAACAAGGAGCTACATTACTTGAACAAGGAAGACCGGTTATTACGATGGGTCATTGTCAAACACCGGGATGCAAAGTACGGACTTCACCACGTGAACGACTCTAGAAGCGATCCAAGCAAGTTTCCCCGGTCAGAGTTTGGACTTGACTTCTTAGCTGATGAAATTGGAAAAGGTGGTGTAGGTGGTTTCTCCCGATCTACAATATATGCCGACGAGGATGCAGACGTCGATGATGATGACTATGACGAGTATGAAGTGAAGTCCGAGGCAGAAAAGACGGAAGACTGAGAATTGTAGAATGCCGGAGGTTTTATGTCTTGTTTTTCTCAGTTTCATACTTTTTCATCGAAAAATGCATTTCAAGTTCGTAGCTTTACAAGCATAGTGCATATGCAAACCAAGGTGACAAATTTGATAGATTTTTGTTTTTCAATATTGTTATGAATAGAACTCTAACAATTATTCCCTCTTGTATTGTCTCGTTTGATTTTTGTGGTTAAACCAAGTTGACTAAAGTCAGATAGGAACAATAAACTCGAGTTTAGCTATTACTTTATGACCGGTGTCGTCGTTTTCTCCTTGAGACTTGCTATGCCTCCCTCAGCCGCTCTTCCATTTGATATTCGTATTAGTAGTACTGTAGTACTCTCGTAGATTTTGTTATGATCCAGACACTTTCGAACAATTTTGATAGCGATGGTTTTGTATATTGCTCATGTGGAAAAGGGTTTATATTGATAGATTAACCGAAAGTGTTCATGACCTCCGAGGTAACAAGAGTAGAAATGGAATCTGGCCCGGAGCATACCCAAAATGTGGTTGCCTCTCACAAAAAGGTTAGTGGGAGACTGGGAGGGCAAGTGTGAAATTAAGTGGGTCCCTCTTGCCTCTTTGTGAGAAGCATCCTGATCCGTTTTTATTGTTGACGGATATGCCCGTCTTCAATGAGAGTTGATGGGAAGGAAATAGAGGGAAATAGAAGATGGATTATGCTTTTTTCTCTTTTGAGGACATAAAAGATGATCGATGATTGATTCCAAAATTTGATCACTGGTTGTTGTGCAAGACCGGGTTACAATGTGAGGCAAAAATAAATGAATGTATAATTAATACTCCTTTTGTCCCATTTATATTTATGTCATTTTTATTTCTTTGCGAGAATTATTTTATCAAAGGCAAATAATGATTGAGACAACGGAAGTAAAGGAGCTCTCTTATACAATTACACTCCATATTATAATTCTCTAAAACAATCATGTTTCATAATAAAAGAACCGTCTTATACTTTGATTCTGTAAAACAAGCACAAGTTAATTTGTGAATCGCTTTTCGTCAGAAGTTCGTGATCTTTAACAAGCTGCAAATGAGAGAGAAAGTGAGAAAGAACCTGTAAAAGGCCACAAGCTTGGAATAATTATAACGTCACAAACGAGGCTTTCTGTATCATACGCGAAGTTCCACTTGTAAGTTGTGACTTGCCAACAACCCTAGTGTCTAGTGCCCATTACTATAGGGACCCTTGCCATTTGAACTTGGATAATCAGATAATAGACTAATGGTCAGTTTTAACAGGAAGAAGAAACTAGAATTACAAGTGTAGTCAAATATTTGACGGATGAATAATTCAAAATTGACAATTATTTCTTTTTTTATTGACTTGGCCCTTTGTAGCCTTCCAAGTTCCAACTCTTTTTAGTAATATAATAAATAGACATTTACCTGCTACGTTTTTATTATAAGAAAAATGACGCTTATTAACACAAATGATCAAATACATCGTATGCTATACGAGTATACGACGTATACCGAACTTATAAAACTTGTTAATCGTATTTAATAGTTAGTTCCTTTATAGTTGTCAGTTCATAGATGATATATCAGACGTAATATAAAACTTGTTACTCGTATATAATAGTTAGTTCTCTTATACTTTGGTGAAACTCTCCAGGGTCTCAGGTTCAAGCATCTCCAAGAGCAATCTTGTGGAGTATTTATGGCCTGAGATTATACCTTCTAGGCTTCGAGTTTGTTACCCCCGGGTGGCTTACCTGGTATGCGTGGTTTGCAGGCTATTACGTATATCCGAGGGTTTACCATAGCGCCTCAAAGATAGCGGCTGCGTGTTCCCTCGTTACCATTATGTGATATACTCCCCCCGTCCCGCTCATTTGTTGTCATTTTCTTTTTTTAGGTGTCTCAGTTAATTGTTGTCCTTTAATTTCTATATTAAAAAAGATTTTTTATGAGTAATTTAACTCCTCAATAAATAAGACTAGTCCACTTATAGTCGAATAAGTATAATCACAAATGGTTCCTTATTTTTTTCTTAATCTTTGTGATAAAATAAATAAAATGAAAGGATAACAATTAACGAAGACGGAAGAAGTATATGTTATTGACACTCGGTATTCTGTTAAATGAAGTGTAGAGGAAAGAAAGTTTGAAATTGAAGATTTTCTTTGTTACATACATCATCCCTAAAAAATTCCACGCCCCATAAATGATAAACCTACCAATTGAAGAAAGTAAAACAAGTTAAAGGAATAAAGTAAACGGTCAATGTGTTTTAACACATATTTTGTAGAGAGTATATTATTCATAGTCATTACTCATTATCTTTTAATTATTCATAGTCATTATCTTTTAATTATTTGCTTAATCCACGGTATTGATATACTCTCTACCTATTTATCTCGCACCATTAAAATAAGAATGAATGCATGATAATATCGACTTTAGGCTAGGCATGTAGAAATATAGAATGATGAACATTATATTTCTTAACGGTTGGTCTTGCTTTAGACGGGATGGCCTGTGTTATTGTTTCAGAGAGGTCAAGTTCCCTCTAAAAAAGAACAAGTGAGGGGATTGTCCATTATCCCCACTTTTCCAGTTGCTCTTTGTAAAGCGACTTAACTCGTCTGAAGCAATAAATCAGATTGTCCTGTTTAAAACATGAATTTGTAATTTCCTAATGTACAATGAGTAAAAAGACTTGGCTAGTGGATGGGTTGATGTGATGGATGAAATATTTATTTTAAAACTCTCATAAATCCCCTTATACTAAAAGATTAAAAACTTACTAAAATTTTCTTGCATAAAAAATTTATTCTATAAATAGACTTTCTTATATCATATCAACTACTAGATCTACTATTATTCCAAACAATAAATACCTATATTATATTCTTTATAAAAATGGTATGATATTTTTATTTTTTATTTTTATAGACATATTTATAGGATATTCTGATTTTGTTACATAAATTAAATTATACGGAGTACGAATTATGTGATTGAAATA
Organism: Heliosperma pusillum; assembly: GCA_022085475.1. Classification (NCBI taxonomy): domain Eukaryota; kingdom Viridiplantae; phylum Streptophyta; class Magnoliopsida; order Caryophyllales; family Caryophyllaceae; genus Heliosperma; species Heliosperma pusillum. Next base: position 181,898 of record JAIUZE010046133.1, on the reverse strand, counting down.
TATATTTTACTGTGATTATTTTTATTGATCTAAATATGATGACAACAAATATTTCTTTAGCAAACGCTTTCTAATAATTCTACTATTCTATCTTTTTATATGAACTTATGTAGTGCAAATTAATAGTATTCATAGATATTTTTGACTTCTACAACAAAAAAAAACTTACAAATTAAATATATTATTTCTTACATTTAAACTTAATATCTGTCTCTCAATACAAAAAAAAAAGCTCATAGCGACGGGCGATTCCGTCGCAAATACGCTTAATTCCGTCGCAAAAAGGCATTTGCAACGGAATTTCCGTCACAAATACTGCGTCGCAAAAGGTACTTCCGTCGCAAAGTCTATTTTTAATTTTTTTTTTTTGCTTACATTTTATCATTTCGTGAGTGTATTCATCTCGCGCGTTTTTTTTTACCGCATATTTTTCCGCGTCAATTCATAAGTCACATATTAAATGTAAGAAGTGAGGGAACCTATATAAAAATAAGAAATGTGCTGTTTTTTTTCCGATGTTGGATGGGTTTGCGACGGAATTAACGTCGCAAATATATTTTCCCGCGCGAGCCAAAAATTGAGCGCTAAAAAATTTCATTTGCGACGAAAAATCCGTCGCAAAAAACAAAAAAATTTGTCGCAAAGTCCATTTTGTGACGGATTTGAATTCCGTCGCAACAAATCCGTCGAAAAATGACTATTTTGTTGTAGTGTCTACTCCATAGTATATGAATATTTAAATTTTGTTTATTTAAAAAATTATTATTTAGCGTATACTAAGTATATTTATTATAACACTTATCTTATCTGATTGTATTACTAATGTCACTATATCATATTTATGTTATATCTTTAGTGGATATAATGGTACAAGAACAATTTTTTTTTTAATCAAAATAAAGTTAATAACAATGTTTCAGTAAAACCGACAATCTTATTATAAGTAAAAAGGTTGAACCTTATATTTTCTATCTCTTAATACAAAACATTAATAATAGTAAATTATGTAAATAAATTTCAATTGGAGTTATACGAATAATGTAATTGTTAATTTCTGTAATATTTTAATTTAAAAAACCGCGCATTCGCGCGGGATCTATACTAGTTTGTTATTGAATGAACAAGTTAAAGTGATACGAGTACTACTTTTATTTCAACTATGAGTCTATGACATTAAGGGTTTAATTTTTATCCATGCTATAGTACGCTCCCTATTTAAATCAAAAAAATAAATTTGTTACCGGAGAATCAACTAAGGGGTTGTTTGGTTACCATTTAAAATCACATGAATTGTAATTCATGGGAAGTACAAATATTGTACCTTGTTTGGTTGAACAAAAGCATGGGAATTAGAACTTCCCATGAATTACAATTCCTCCAAAATGGAGGAAGTTGCTTACCTAGCCCCCCTTAGGTAAGTGGCAATTCCTATGAAATTCTAGTTCCTACCTGCAACCAAACACTTTTTGACAATTCACATGAAATGGAAGTTAATGGGAAAAGCAAGTTCCTAGGCATTGCAAGTTCCTACGGTGAACCAAACGATCCCTAAGGCACTACAAATGGTACCCAAGTGCACAAATACGATATCACCTGTTTAGAAATCTAACCTTCACTTGTATAGAGATGATCATTTTAATAACACAAATTCTACATTTTACGGATGAGAATGTGATACTAAAACTAAGACAGTTATTTTATTTTAAATCGATCGAGTGAGTAGGATCAAATCGCAAAAACTAGTTCGTACGATCTTACAAACTTATTTAATATAGTGTTTTACTCTCTCCATTTTAGTTTTCTATTTTTTTTTTTATTTTTTTTAAATATAAAGGTCAAAGCTACGCACTTTGACCACAAATAAATTGAAGAAATGAAAGTTATTAGTAGATAAAATTAAAATAGATAGTTACATCTATTATCAAACCCTCTTTCATAACATATTATTTTCAATAAAAAAAAAGTTACATTTACATGTCGAAAAATACGGTCAAAGTTATGTTTTGAAGATTGTGAAAAATAAATGGTAAGAAAATAGAAAAAATGGCAGGAGTATGTGGTAGACATATATTTCAAGATCAACTATCCATAAAACATTGAAAAATATGAATTTGGTATCATTTCATTAATATGTTTCTATAATTTACAAGTAACTTTGATTTAAAATGTTGTTTTATACTCCCGTATATATTACAATGGAATACGTTGTATGATCATATATATTGTAGGATTGCATTATGATTTTACGTCTAAGAATTTTAGAATGAAAAGGATTATAAGGTTCTACAATCATGAATGCTGAATATAAAATGTAGAGCATCACACCGACTTAGTTTTTTTTAATCGCAAAATTATATAATCGCAATAAATCCAGTATACTTACGCTAGTTACCTTCATGTCATCATTTATGCTGCTATCGCAACTCGCAAGGACGCCCCGCGGTTGAACTTTGAAACCATAACTCTTTCTTTAACTATCCTAATAGTCCCATAATGATCGAGTATGACCAAATCAAAATTCTAATAAGTATTTCCTTTATTAGCGGGAGTAATAATCCAACTTACTCACTTAATTCACATCCCACATTTACATTTTACCAGTTTCACTTTGTTAGGGTGCAAAGCCATGTCCCCACACCGATAAAATAATAAAGGTGAAATAAGATGTTTATTACAAGTATCCATAAAATATAATAGTACGAGACATTTTGGGAAGGAACCCAAGAGTAAATCCGTGATGGCTTGGCCAACAGCGGACAATATCGTACAATTATGGATTGTGGACAGACTGGACACAACCGCAACAAAGACGACATAAGGTATCAACGAACCCAAGGTTTGACTCATAATAGCTCGAGTGAGAGTTTTCATATGTTCACGAAGGCGACATGCATCTCACGGCGTTGAAACAAGCCGTCCGAGAGAAGATTGTTAATGACCAACCTAGGTGGGACGAGACTTAATGGAGGCAACAAAATGCGGTCCATGGTAAGTTTAAAGGCGTTCGAGGGTGGCGCTGGATGCGGACCCAGTCTAGGGTATATTGGATGTAGAGAACTTTAGTACGCAAGTGTAGCACGAGTCCCGTGAAGGGACACATAGACCTCTGGTGGGACATATGATGTGTCAGTTAGTGGGAGAAAATCAAGACTTGGTGCCTTTGTTGATGATGCCTATAAGACAAATTAATCTTATCTCATTTGTTTCTATAATGTGTGTCTCTTATGCTTTAATCTTATAGTGATTGATGCTCTATTTGCTAATTAAGATGTCCAAAAATGATCAAGATGAAGATTCTCATTGTAGTATGTCATGTATATATTCAGATCGTTAAACTTATATATATAAGTGCAAAGTGCTTCAAAATTCATAGTGCATTCCACTATGATTTTCGACCCGTCGTTAAAAAAAATAATCGAAAATATTTAAACTCTTTCTTATACTTTGAAAAACGTATAAGGCATTTTACCTTTCAAAGAAAAATAATACTCCCTCCATTCAATTCCAAACACAACATTTCTTCTTTTGACACTGTTCATGAATGAAGAGAATCTTTACCATTTCTTGCAATATGTAAGACAAAATATGGTCATGTGGGATCTTGTTTGATTCGTCTATATAAGTACAATATGAATATCAAATTTTTATATTTTCTTATAATGTAAAACTCGAGATATTTACGTTACAATTCGAGCATTGACAAACGTGTAAAAGAGAAATGTTATGTTTAGAATTGAATAGAGAGAGTATGAACTAGTTTTATGAGAAGAAAATTGTGTTTTGCACAAAAGTCTTCTTGTTGCAAAATATTTACTATAAATGAATTGTTTACTTTTTCTACTTTTGGTAAAATGGTTTCCATAAACTCGGGCTACTTAGCCACACGCAGTGGTGGAGCTAGGGGGGGCTAGCAGGGGCGGTCGCCCCCCTTGGCGGTTGAAATTTTGGAAGTTTTTAGCGAAATTTTTCGAATTTTTTTAAAAGTACCTTATGAAAATAGTCGTTCGGCCCCCCCTAAAATTTTTCGCCCCCCCTAAATTTAAATCCTGGCTCCGCCACTGGCCACACGCCATGTGTTTAAGGGGATTGTTTCTTAATTTTTACGTACCATGCACTCATGCAGGGTCAACTCATGCAAATGACAATGATTTTTTTTTTTGACAATGATGGCAACACCCCAATATGAACAAGGAGCTACATTAGACTATCTGCATCGATCATCAAGTGGGCATCACCTTACCAAAAGTGAGTAGATTAGGTTAAAAGGATGGTCTTCTTTTCATGCATCGTTCATCAACAAAGCAATGAACATCTCTGTTGTGATGGGTAAATTGATGTAGTGTTGTGGGGACTTGTGAGAGAGAAGGTATTATTTAATTTTAAAAAGCTAGTGCAAGTTGTCAGCGAGACAATAAAACACACAATTTCAAGGCCCATTGTATTTTTGATATAGTTTTTTATATGGTAAAAACCTTTGTGGGGTAAGATAAAGTGAGGAATAGAAAAATTTGATGGTTATTGATGTTGAAAAAAATGAGTGAATTTTAGTGATGAGTCAAAAGCTGAATTGAAAATGTAAGTAGGGAGAGAGAAAGGATAAAATATAGTAAAATGATGGAAGATAAATTATCATTGATGCGGATAGTCTTACTTGAACAAGGAAGACAGGTTATTACCATGGCTCCTTGTCACTTATGTGATCATTTTTATGGCTAGTTGTGACTATTTTAAATGGTAACTTTTTTATGGTAAAAATGTTACTCTATTTATCTGCATAATTTGTTTTCCTTTTTTATTCATTGTAATGAGTATTATAATTAAAGACAAACAAATGATTGTAACGGAGCTAAGAAGTACAATTTAAAAATGGCCGTATCTAATCATAAAAATGATCACAGAAACCCGTCTGAAACTTTGAGACAGAATATGTCGTTTGAAATCGATTTTGCGAGCCTACTGACCTAGTGGCTAGTGCCCATCAGTCCATCACTCTAGGGACCCTTGCCATTTGACCTAGTACAATGGTCAGTGTTAACAGAACGAAGAAACTAGAATTATGAGTGTAGTCAGTCAATATTAACGGACGAATTATTCAAAAACGAATCACTCTAATTCTTCGTAATAACTACACTACCTGGCTAGTACCTGCTACGTTGACGCTATATTCACACAAATTATCAACAAAAATTCTCATTTGTGACGGACCGATCCGTCGCAAGCTTGTGACGGATCAAATTCCCCTCAAAAAGAGCAAGTGGGCTGCAAATGGATACCCCGCTTGCCTTGCTACTTGCTCTTTGTAAGGGGAATTTGACCCGTCGCAAACTTGCGACCACTACAAGAGAATGATGCTTTAGCTACTGAATTAGCAACTGAGTGAAACTCAGTAGCTAAATATATAACTTAGCGACTAATGTTGAGACAAAAAATATATTTAGTCTCTACATAGGAGACCAAACTATAATGGTAGCTAATTACGTCTTTATTTTAGAAACTAAATAAAGGAGGTAGCAAATTTAGTATCCAATTTAAGTGTTTAGATACGAAAGTTTGTCGGTAGCTAGAACTGTCTCTATATACGTCGACACAATATAACAGAACAATCGATTTGGCCGCTACGTATGAGACCAACGAAAATTAGTGTATAAGTACGTAGTTAATATAGAGACAACACAAAGTGAGTAGCAAATTTAGTATCTAATTTTAGTTGTTTGCTACGGAAATACATTGGTAGCTAAAGTTAATTTTCACTATCATGTATATTGTACATTTAATACAAAATAAATATCAATGTGAAATATACTTTTGAATTATTATCAGTCTACTTATATTATTATAATTATTATTAAAAAGTACTTTGTAATGCTCATACGTAATAATGACTTTTACCTTAACTAAATATTCATTACCTAAATAGTCATTAATCTCCATGTGCCTCAATGGTTAGAATGTCAATATGAAGTTGTAGGTCATGGGTTCGATTCCTCTTAACAACATATATTGTTAATTACTCTACAAGAGGGACGAGCTAAGCGGCGGGCGGTGGTCTTACGTGCCATGTCCCACAATGAGTGCGGAGGCCTAACAAGGTTGACGTGGCAAATATGGTAACCGTATTTATTGTTTTCTAGACAATTTAGATACTAACATGTTAGTTATGGTAGGTAATGTAGCTACTTAAACTTTCGTCTCTATTACTGTCGCAAAAGTAGCTACTTCGAATTAAGGGTGACGTGGCAAATATGGTAACCGTATTTATTGTTTCCTAGACAATTTAGATACTAACATGTTAGTTATGGTAGGTAATGTAGCTACTTAAACTTTTGTCTCTATTACTGTCGCAAAAGTAGCTACTTCGAATTTGGTAGCCAATCGTCCCATCACAAGTAAGACTTATTGAATGATCAAATATGCAAATCAATTTATGGCGCATAATGATGTTATAAAAATCACAAATGTTATACTATCTATTGGAATTATATTAAATGAGGTGGAAATGTAATTATATAAAAATCACAAATGTTATATAAATCACAATTCTTGTACTTCACCAAACGATCTCGAAGGGGAAAGAATAATCATTAAATTGACAATTTTAAATAGTACAGATTAACAAAGTAATACTACCGTTAAAATCGAATGGTCATTATAAATGCGTTAAAGATTCTTTATAGGAGCAAAACTTTTGTTGATTTTGCCGTGAAGGATAAAACCATTAATTATACGACCTTCTAAATATAGAAAGAACAATAACTGACTGAGCCACCCTAAAAAGGAAATATGATAACAATTGACCAGGACGTAGAGAATACGTTTCTAACTAGGTTAAAAAAATCACCTAGAAAAACCGGTAAGAGTATATGTTCATTTATTGGCGATGATCTATATAATAATATTATATAATGATATTAAAAGGAATGATGAACAATTCTTTAGCGATGCAGGATGAATAAAGAAAGTTTGAAATTGAAGATTTTTGTTACATCCATCAGTAACGAATTCCACAATCAACGAACCTAACAAGAAAGTAAACCAAGCCAAAGGGAGAAAATTGACATTCCACATACTTCCTCCATTCAACTCCACTCTACCAAATAATTTTTTCACGTTTGCCGAGACGTGTTTTACGCGTTAAATATCGTTAGCTACGTGTTTGCAAAAATTATAAAAATTGAATATTAATAATTTACTCGTAAAGACGAATCAAACAAGATCACACATGAATATATTGTCACTTATATATTGAGAGAAAATTGCAATTAGATGCCGACTCATGAATAGTGTGCAAAAATGAAAGTGGTAGAGTGGAGTTGAATGGAGGAAGTATTTCCTAATACACTGATGTGATGGATAAAATATTTTTATGAGTATTTTAAAAATCTCAGGATTTTGTTATCGAGGAGTTATATACTAGGTAGCACCAAAACGGACACGGACACGACACGGATACGTGATACGACATCTCGTGAAATTTAGAACACGGGACACGGCATATAAATTTAATAAAATATATATTTTATAGTTATAAATAACATATAATTTTATTTTTGTATTAGTATTTGATATTAAATGTAAATAATTGAGTGTAAAACTTGACTTTAACTATAATTTATTCTCATTTTCCACCCAAAGTCATCTTCTAAGCAGTTTTCTCACCCAAACTCATCTTCTAATCAACCTGTTCTAGTCTTTCAATCTCACATTCCTTATTTATAGGTGTCCGTGTGTCCGACACGGTGTCTGACACGGGACGACTGGTTAGGAGAAGTGTCCGTGCTACCTAGGTTATATAGCCATATAGGGCGCCACAAATAGTACGAGGTACTATATCACCATTTTAAAAGTCTTAATATCTTCGCTTGTATTGAGATAATAGTTTTATTAAACTCTACATTTAATAAATGAGAATGTAAAACTAGCTAAAATTCAGTATTACCTGATAATATCATCCGTAATTTTGTCAGGTTTAGGATTTTATAACTTTGGACCGATCGAGTTGGTAAGGGGTTTCGATCGGGCGGGTCGATCGTGCTAGCTACCACTACTACCTCTTAAGTCTTAACCCTCTGTGCGGCCCCTGGATCCCACCTCTACGGCTCTACATGTGTTTTAGAGTTAATGTTGATGTGTCCTTTTTTCTAACCTCTATCCTTTGTGGAATCAGGGGGTCTAGAGAGACTAGGAAGGACATTGGGTACGGTTTATGGGTGGTTGATCAGTTGCCATGCTCCTAACCGGTTGACGTGTGAGCTCTTTGCCATTAGAAAAGGACTTAAGTACGCGATTAAGCAAGTCCAAGGATACTTTAGTCATTAGTTCGAGTTGGATTACAAAGTTGTTGTGACTCTTATTTGTCCAATCTAACTCTCTTTTGCCCCTTTCTAATTTTATCATGGAGTGCAGGGAATACCTAAGAGAAGTGGCGTATCTAGGATTTGAACATAGGGAGGTAAATTAACAATGATTCCAATGACGGGAACAAAAACTTCAATCCAAAAAAAAATTAGGCTAAGGAAAAAAAACTAAATCAAAAGATTCAAAAATCCGAGTAGATATAAATAAAATTTAAATTCGTGCGTGAGTATATAATTCCTTAATGTGAAAGGACATATAATACTTTTGTTTATGTTAAATACAAAGTATTTGAATAAATAATATTATATCTTATACTAATGATAAGTGGAATAAATAAGATGTTACTCTATATTTAAGAGTCACAATTTTAAAACTACAACCTTAATTATTGATTCTTAAACAACAAATTTCATAAAAGAGTGCAAGCTACGTAAAAACTAACATAACAACCCAAAAAAATTGGACACAACAATAACTACTTACTCTCTCCGTCCCGATCAATTGTTGTCCTATTTCATTTTAGAGTGTCTCAGTGAATTGTTGTCCTTTCTATATTAAGAAGGTTTTCTATGAGTAATTTGATCATCCAATTAAACTATTGTCCACTTATCATCTACTAAATGGAATCACAAATAATTTCTCATTCTTTTCTTAGTCTTTGTGCAAAAAAAAAAGGAAAATAATTGATCGAAACTGAGGGGTATTATAATATTACAAAACCGTGAAAATGTAGGACGAACTACTAAATCTAAGCATTAAATGACATTATTGAAGACACACATTTGAAACTTCTATTCGAACGACGATTAAATTGATTGTTGACTCTCTTGCATGTTGCTTGCTCCAGAACTAGTCTACTTGTGATGGAAATTTTTGTTGGCATATTATGCACCAAATTTTGTTGATTGTCGAAAAAAAAATTTGGATCGTAAGATCTTATAAACTTACTAAATATATACTTCCTCCGTTCCATTTGATTGTATACGTTTGCTTTATCACGTATGTCAATGCTTATTTTCTTTTGTTTATATCTATAGTTACGTATTATATAAAATTATAAAAATTTGAAATTAATATTGTACTCGGTAAGACGACAATTTAAACAAGATCTCATATGACTATCTTTTATGTTATATATTAAAAGTTGTATTAAAAATTATCTTCACTTATGAATAGTGTCCAAAAAGCAAACGTATACAACCAAATGGAACGGAGGAAGTATAATTTTTACATCCTTCATTTTCCTATTTTCCTCCATTTGCTTTTTGGAGATCAAAGCTATTACACTTTAACCGTAAATATACTCAATATATAAAACTAAAATGTTATCAAACCATAAATTTTCTATATTGGAGAATGTCAAAAAGTAAATGGAAAGAAATTGAAAATGTAAGAAGTATTGGAAAAATATATATTTGAAGATCAAAACAATTATTTATTATTAATTATCCATATAATATGGAAAACTAATAATTTTAGTAATATTAAATATTTGCACATTTCTACAATTTACACGGAGTTTGAATTTTAAAATGTCAGTCTTGATATCTACACATATTTTCTTTTACGATGATATTTGATTGTAGGATCATAAGATCGTTTTATGATCCCACATATAGAACACTTTGAATAAATAAGATAGTATGAATCTACAACCATGAATAAAATTTATAGAATTCGGATTGATCAATTATTTTCATCGTAAAATTGTAGAATGTGTGATATCAAATCGGTATTCAGATAACTATTTTCTTTAATATCTCGAGCACTCCAACTTACTCTCTTAAACCACATCTCACATTTACACGTTTCATCCCAAGACAAAATTATAAATGAAAAATAAATAAATAATTCAAATTCCCCTAGAAATTTAAAAATGTTATTTTATTACGATGAAAACAAATTATATGATCATAGATTGTAGGATTGTATTATGATTTTACATCTAGTTATTTTTGAATTGATATGATCATAAGATTCTACATCGAGAATGTTGAATATTAATTGTAGAACAACATTGATCAAGTTTATTTAAATCATAAAATTGTATAATCATATGATCGAATCAAAATTCTAATAACTATTTGTATTAATACGGCAAGTAGTCCAACCAACCATTTAGTCTTTTGAGCTAGAGATCGTCTCTCACGACTAAACTAAAAACTAATTATAATGAAAAAAAATTATAACTACTTCTTATGCGAGAGGTCTCTCGTTAACATTAATGAGATAATGTATTACGTAACAATATGTGCCAACTTAATTACACTCTTAAATCAAATCTCACATTTATACGTTTCATCACGTAGCAAAATTAAAAATAAATAAATTATCACTTTCTTAGAATTTTCATGCATGAAATAAAATTGATGTGAACATTGTGGCCCCTTCTATTGAATTTTCTAATCACCAAACCCTCAACTATTACCTATATATATACCCCCGTAGTTACTTGTTTTTATATTATTATCAATAAAACATCTTATAGTAATATTCATCAGTTCATATTATTTCGTACGTACAAAAATAGTGATGGCAAACACCATGAACAACAAAACAACCCTAGTATTTAAGGTGACTAGGCAGACGCCGGAGTTAATAACTCCGGCTGCACCAACTCGATACGAGTTCAAAGAGTTATCAGACATCGATGACCAACCTGGCCTATGGATACGCGTACCTGGCATCCAGTTTTACAGGTCTGCGCCAAGCATGGTTGGCGCAGACCCTGCCAGGGTGATCAAGGAGGCCGTAAGCAAAGCCTTAGTACCGTATTACCCGTTAGCGGGACGGCTAAGGAAGAAAGAGGGGAATAAGTTAGTGGTGGAGTGTACGGCGGAAGGGGTTATGTTTACGGAGGCGGATGCGGAGGTTAGTTTAGATGAGTTTAGTGAGGCTCAACTTCACCCTCCTATTCCTTGCATTGATGAACTCCTTTATGATGATTTTCATGGTTATGATGGTATTCTCAACTCCCCTTTACTTCTTATTCAGGTATTCTTCCGTTCATTAATTCTCTTGTATGACGATTTTTCCATATTTTTTAGATGGTGATCAGCTGATCACTTTTGGGTATATAGTGCCAGTTGAAAAAAATGCCATTTTTTAGTCATATTAAATGGTCACTATTAAAAAAAAATGGTAACATTTTACTAATGGCACGTAGTCACGTACGCACAAGAGAATTTGCTGCGTTTAACTGTTTGTCTCAACAAACTTATTAACCGTCAATTTATTACTCCGTATAATTTATTTTGAATTACTTATCAGGTTACTAGGCTTAAATGTGGAGGATTCATATTAGCACACAAAATAAATCATGTGATGGCAGACGGGATAGGTCTAGCCCAATTCTTCAATGCAGTCGGAGAATTGGCACGTGGAGCCCAATTTTTATCGGTATACCCGATTTGGAAACGCGACCTTATACGTGCTCGAGATCCACCCCAAGTCACTTGTGAACACCCGGAGTATGATCAAATTTCGGATATAACATTATTTGGTGATGATGACTTGGTTCATAAGGCCTTCTTCTTTGGTATGTCTTTCATCATCTAATTAGACACAACTAAACCTATAAAACGGGTCAAATATATTTGCTTCAAGTACATCATACATTGGTTATACGGAGTATTATTTAGGTTGGATACTGGCAGCGGTGGAGTAAGGGGCTCGTTGGGGGCTAGCGCTCCCTCTCGCTAGTGTTTGAAAATTTCGAATCTTTTAGCTAGATCTTTTTCGAGGTTAATTAATATAATAATCTTTTCATCTTCACTGACAACAAATCTTGACTCTCCTATTGAATTTTAGTTGATCAAAGTCACTATACAACTGAAAAAATATTAACCCGTTCATTTTTACCATCATATGGGTATATGTGATGAAAGTGATTAGGTTTAGGTTTTCTTGTTCTCGTTTAACCTACTTTCACCATCCCAGTTAATAATTTAATAGTTTGGAAACATAAAACTAAATAATATACTTAGGAATAATTGACTTCTTTTTTATTGGTAAAGTCAAGGTTTCAAAATACTGTTTCTCTCATTGACGAATTATTTTTTTGTGATTATGTATTTATGTTTACTATTATAACATACTCATCTTCTGTTTTTAATTTTAACAATGACTCACAGGTCCAACTGAGATTGCAGCCCTACGCCTCTGCCTTCCCGCCCATCAAAAATCGTCGTCAATATTTGAAATATTGACCGCCGTGATTTGGCGGAGCCGCACCATCGCTTTGCGTATCCACCCCGACGAGGAAGTCCGGCTACGCCTCTACATGAACACCCGACACAAATACAAGAACCCGCCCATACCATCCGGGTTCTACGGTAATGGCATTGCCACACCCGTAACCATATCAACCGCCAGAATGTTGACCCGAAACCCTATCGGATACGCCGTTGACCAAGTCAAATCGGTAAAGACTAAAGTAAACGAGGAGTACCTCAAGTCAGTCGTTGACTTTTTAGTGGTCAACGGTAAACCCCGAACCACTAAGGCCCACACATTTACCGTGTCCGACGTCAGCAAGCTTAAGCTTGATCACTTTGATTTCGGGTGGGGCCCGCCCGTACAAGGCGGGCCTGCTAGAGGGTATATGGGCGGGCCCACCCCAGGGTATGGGAGTTTTTATTTGGCTTCCAAAAATGAAAAGGGCGAAAGTGGAATTTTGGTGCCAATTTATTTACCGGCTTTGGCTATGGATAGGTTTGAAAAGGAGGTAAACGGGTATTTGAATGATTCGGGTTCGGAAAACCCGATTTGTATTCCGAGATCGTACGAAAAGAATGGTGTTGCGTTGAGTTTTGGTGTTGGTGTTAAAGGGGTATATGTGTAATTGACTACTAGTATAATATTGTTTGCAAGTACGTACATGTTATAGCATGCATGCATGCAGAAATAAATAAATGTTGTGAGAGCATATAGTGATTTAGAGAAGATTGAGCTAAAGAATAAGAATAAGATTTAAGGTTAATACTAACTAAGATTATAAATCGATCTATATATATCTATGTGTAATGTACTAAGATAGCTTGTAATATATGAGGTTGAAGTTTGTAAAATAATTCATGGTATTTTGGTGTATTTGGTTTAGCAAATTTGCGAGAACGGAAATTATTCCGTGTATACCGAGAAAACAATTATTGACAATGATTAAGAGAATCATTAAAGGTGTTTTACAACTAGACCGGGCAAACCGATTATTCGGTTCGGTTGTGGATCGAGTTAAATCAGTTTGAATTAACACCTAGTTTCAGAATCATTCATTTTCGGATAGCAACATTAATCAGTTTCTACTATTTTAAGTCGGGTACGGTTGAGTCTATATCAAATTAGTTGAATTTCAGGTCATATTTTTCTTGAGCTAATCGATGCTAAAAAAACAAACTGTAACTTATCTTTTTCAGTTTGAATGTAATACTCCCTCCGTCCCGGTCATTTGTTTACCATTTCCATATTTGGGTGTCTCATTCATTTGTTTACCTTTCTATATTGGGAAGACTTTTGATGACTAATTTCATCACCCAATGGGACTATTGTCCACTTGTCATCTTATGACACTACCCACAAATGGTCCCCTCCCCTTTCCTTGGTCTTTGTGCCAAAAGCAAAGGTAAACAAATGACCGGGACGGAGGGAGTAATTCATTATACTCCCTTCGTCCCGGTCATTTGTTTACCTTTGCTTTTGGCACAATTATTAAGGAAATGGTAGGGGACCATTTGCGGTGGTCCTTGGTGGATGACAAGTGGACAATAGTCCCATTGGGACATCAAATTGCTCATAGAAAACATTCTCAATATAGAAAGGTAAACAAATGAATGAGACACCCTAAAATGGAAATGGTAAACAAATGACCGGGACGGAGGGAGTACCATTTATAAATATGAGTGTTTTTATGAGAAAATAAATATTTTGAGTTTAACTCAATCGGTGGAGATATGTTCAGGTTCGGGTATCAATCGGTTATTATTGAGTTCGATTCTCATCAGATTTAGTCAAGTTTTGGGTACTATCCACGTTACGTATACCAGACGTTCGATCAGGTTATCCCTTCAAATATTTCGATTGGGTTTTTAGTTCGAGTTAATTTTGCCAAGTTTATATACTACCTTGATTCAATTACAAACTACCCATTTGACTTTTCACGATTTAAGAACAAAAAGTGTCATGCCTTCGGCAAAACTTGTTGAATCATCCTCTGGTTTTCGGAAAACTTCATCAAACTTGTGAAATTAAATCTCACTCGACAGTCGACTTCAGAGCTAAGGGTTAGACGCATACCGGAGCCTAACAATCTAACATCACTCGTAAAATTGATCGAAAATGTTCACATTTTGTGGACCTAATTGTCAAACAACTTTGTCATGAGCTAATTATCATCAAACCACTTCATTCCCTAGCTAGGTATGAGCTTAATTGGAACGACAAGAGGGAATGAAAAGTGTTCCATATTTGACGATAGAAAGTAAGAGATGACATTGAATTGGTGTCTTTTATTGACTTGGCCCTCTCTACTCTAATGACTAGTGCTACAAGTAAGTCACGTAGTCACGTAGTCACGTGTCATGTGGTAATAGGCCAATAAACTAAATGTTCTTCTACTTGATTAATGATAAAGTCCTTGAATAGGTTTTAGTATCATTTCTGCTTAATTAACTCATTTTAAGTTCTCTTTGAAGATTGAACATAGTTGAATTGTACATTTCAAGTAGGGATGTCAAAGGTTCCCCATACACGTACTCGCCAATCAATTCTCATACTTGTACATTTCAAGTAGGTGGAATTTTTGTACCCGTATTCGTCCTATCACCCGCAAAAGCTCTATCCATACCCGTCCCAATTAGAGCGGGTGCGGAGCGTTACCTACTTAAACCTGCCCCTCGAACCTCCCCAATTTCAGTGGATTGAAATCGGTGTGAACCAGAAGAGTGGCAAGACACTCGTACATGTACAGTGTATAATACCTTTTGTGTTTTAAGTTTTAGCAATTGTTGGATTCTTTAGGGAGTTAGGCTCGAACATAACACATTTGATTTAGTCACAATAATTTGTTAGCAATTGATTAAAGTGTTGATGAAGAAAGGGTAACAAACTAACAATAATTTTGTACTCGTATAAAAAAAGGTTTAGTTCAGTAAATGCTGTCGAAATAGTCAGCAAAACGGTTTCATTATACCACAAACTTGATAAACAAAATAACAAAGAATAAGAATATTACGATTACGATTTACGAATTGCAACCTCATACTTAATATAGCAATGATTTAAAGAATACAAATATAGTAGTTAATATACATTTACAATGTAATTATACGCTAATTTTAATCTTATACACTTCTATGTACTACACATATACCTCTTTGACCCCAACACCAAAAGTCAACCCGGACCCGTATGATCTCGGGCTACAAATCGGATGCTCCGAAACCGGATCATTCAAATATCCGTTTATCTCCTTTTCAAATCTCTCCATAGCAAAAGGTGGCAAATACATAGGCACCAAAATACCATTTTCACCCTTTCTATTTTTAGAAGCCAAATAAAAACTCCCATATCCTGGGGTGGGCCCACCTAGCCACCCTCTAGCGGGCCCGCCTTGAACGGGAGGGCCCCAACCGAAGTCGAACAGGTTAAGATTTAACCTGGTGACGTCGGAGATTGAGAATGTATGAGCCCTAGTGTAACGTGGCCTACCGTTTAAAACCATAAAGTCAGCTAACGACTTCATGTATTCCTCGTTGACTTGACCCTTGACCGTCTTGACTAGCTCCAAGGCGTACCCGATTGGGTTTCGGGTTAGTGACCCGGCTGTGGATATGACATTTGGTGTTGCGATGACATTGCCGTAGTATCCGGATGGTAGTGGTGGGTTCTTGAATTTGTGTCGCGCGTTGACATAGATACGTGCGCGCACCTCGTCGTTGGGTTGGATTTGTAGTGCGATGGTTCGGCTGCGCCAGATGACTGCAGTTAGAATTTCGAAGGTTGATGAGGATTTTAGGTGAGCAGGTAAGGAGCGACGTAGGGCTGATATCTCAGTCGGACCTGTAAGTCATCGTGGAAAAATAGAAAGATGAGTAAATATATTCGATAACAGTTGAAAGACTGACGTAAAAGGTTTCATATAGAAAATAATGACTGAAAATAGTTTAGTACGGAGTATTATACATACGATTGGGACGGAAGGAACTTACCGAAGAAGAAGGGCTTATGGACCAAGTCATCACCAAGTGGAATATCAGGAACTTGTTCATACTCTCGGTGCACACAACTGACTTGTGGTGGATCACGGGCACTCACAAGGTCTCGTTTCCAAACTGGGTCGACCGATAAGAAATCGGCTCCACGAGCCAATTCTCCGACTGCATTCAAGAATTGAGCTAGCCCAGTTCCGTCTGACATGGCATGGTTTATTTTATGTGTCAATATGAACCCTCCACATTTAAGTCTAGTTACCTGAAATGAAAATGAAAATTAATTATTAATAATTATAAAATGAATTGGTGTTCTAGGATAAGGTAGTGTAAGTCGCTTTTATGAGTTAACGTTCCCAAAATGTTCTTGTTTAAGACGAATATAATACCTGAATAAGAAGTATAGGCGAATTGAGAACACCATCATAACCAGGAACGTCAAAAAGAAGTTCATCCATGCAAGGAATAGGAGGATGAAGTTGAGCCTCACTAAACTCATCCAACTTAACCTCGGCGTCAGCCTCCGTAAACAAAACTCCCTCGGCCGTACACTCCACCACCAACTTCCCCCCTTCTTTCTCCCTTAGTCTCCCGGCTAACGGGTAAAACAGGACCAAGGCTTTACTCACGGCCTCCTTGATCACCTTTGCAGGGTCTGCGCCAAGCATACTTGGCGCGGCCCTGTAGAATTGGATCCCAGGCACGTGCATCCTGAGGCCAGCTTGGTCATCGATGTCAGATAACAACTTAACCTCATATGGGGTTGGTTGCGCCGGAGTTATAAACTCCGGCGCTTGCCTAGTCACCTTGAACACTAGTGATGTTTTGTTGTTCATAGCTTCTGCCATCACTATATATATAATGGTAATTAAGATGTTTTCTTAATGAAAATTAATGTATATGTATAAGATTATTGATTAAATTGTTGGTTTTTTGTTGTTGTTTTTGTTGTATGATTGTTTGTGGATAAGGAAATAAGTATATGAGGGTTTATATAGTGGAGGGTTTGGTAATAAGAAATTCAGTAGAAAGGGGAAATGTTCAACGGACTATTATTTATTATGCATGAAAATGCTAGGAAAGTTAGTGTAATAGTGCGTAGTGGAATTAGTCCTAAAGAATTTATGAATTTATCCCGCATGCAAATTTGACTGAAGCCATATTTTATTATTGTGTTCAACTGTTTACAAATTTATTATTATTAGGAGGAAATGATTATTACATAATGATATCATTTTCTTTGATGTTTTACTACTATTGATGCAAATTTAACTGGTGTTCCTATACTCTGACTGATGTTAGTATAGATTCCGTGTAATGTATGTATGGTGCAATTTAAAGGGAAAATGTTTGAGGATGTTTATTATACTAGTATGTATATAAAGGATTAGGCACGCGAAATATCCTTACAATGATAAAATTTTCTCATCATGAGCACTTAGATTAACGGTAAAGGATTTTTCTAAATTATATAGGGGTTTTAGGTTCAAAGTCTCGGAAATGTAGCAGTGTCAATACTCATGAGAGATAGTTCAACTACCCTAGTAATTCTAGCCAACTCAAATTCGAATAAAATTGGATGAATTGCGGATAAAATCGAATCTTTTGTTAGAGTAAAAGAGATCTTACCGCTTGACCTATAATTTCTTGTTCCTATTCCTATATGACGCAATGACATATGATGAGATTATATGAGTATAATAATTGCACCTATATGAAGTTATGAAGAGTCGCAAAGTAAACGGTCACGTATGAGTATTTTTGTCTCTAAATTGTGGTTGTGTTCTTTGTATATGTATATAATGGTATATTCTTAGTTCATACTGAATTTTCCACAAACCCACTAGATTAATTATAATAAGAAAATTGGATTATCAATTTATCATAACATCCTCGTGTTCTAAATGGAATAAACTAGAGTTAATGAGTATTGCACGTCTTTTAATTTGACAAAATGAAATAAATTAAGCATATATTTTGATAGTCAATAAATTTAAAGTCCGACTATTGCTTTACTACCAACATAATCTCTTAAAGTATTTGACTACTCCTATAGTCGTATGTATGACAAATCAACTTAGCTTGATTGCCTGTTTACCACGAGTAAATTATTAGCTTATGATTGTTTATTTGGTAAATATTAAATATAACGCAAATTCTAATTTCAGAAGAACCATTTTCGTTTGAAAAATAAGATGAGATTATGTTGCCACTTTTTGATAAAATGTAACCAAGCTTATATCAACTTGTTTTCAATAATGGTTACAACTAACTGTAAAGTAATTATAAAATCTCGTCTTATTTCTTCAGACCAAAATGGTCCATCTGAAGTACGACCAAGGGTAAATACAATATGCAAAGTAAGGGTATTCAACCATTCTCGTTAAAAGTATAGTCAAAGTGTCAAACACTATAAAATCAACATTTCTTTTTGATTTTAGAAAAAAAGTTTAGTCTACGACTATACATACTGATCAAGACCTTCACAAAATCAACAAAATTCACCATAATTGTAGGCTTTACACAAAAAATAATATTAAATCCTATTCATATATCACAAATTCTCATTAAAGACGGGCACTATCCGTCAAAAGGTAAAGACGGATAACACCTTCTTACAATATGCAAGTGGGGAGGGCAAATTGATACCCAACTTGCCCCCCACTTGCATACTGTGAGAGGGACACTATCCGTTTTCAACTTCTGATGGATACTGTCGGTCTTCAATGAGACGAGATTCTATTTCATTTTATATAAAGTATTTCATTTTAAAATTTATGAATGTTGTTTTTATAATCCATAGTTTTTTTTATTGAAACGATTTCGTCTCATTTGGAATTTACTATTGATTATAAAAATGTTACCCACCTTTAACTGTAATGTTACTCACCCTCTTAATCCATTCTATTTTTTCACTTTTAAACGTCAAGGTTGATCTGTATATATTAAGAGGGTTATGGATTCAACATCATATTTAACTGTCATCTTACTCACCTTACTAAAATAGTTAGGGTATATATATAATACGGAGTATATGATAACAATGTCACTGGTGTTATTATTATTTTTAAATGAAATGAATTATTGGGGAGTGACCATTAATACATTATTATATATATTATCTCATTTTTGTTTTTATATTGATATCAAATTTATATTACGCTTATTAATCGACTAACTAAGATAACTTAAGAGTAATGATAAATCCATATATAATTAAGCGCGCTTATATATGAGCGACGTTAAATAAAACGATTGCATTGTAGCGTTATCACCGCCCTAACTTAATACTGGTATCTATTATCTTCGTACAAGTTTTATATCAAACATACATGCATGGGACCATGACTCACATGCATGATCAATGTTTTTCATTTTTTTTTGTACAATGATCAATGCTTGTATGGTTTTTTTTTCCTATTGGTACAATGATCATTGTTTTTCTTGAAATGAAACATGTCATCATCATTCATCATGCAATAACTTTTGGGAAATAATCAATCGTAAACACAGTCAAAAAAAAAAGAGTCAAATTTGTATGCGGATGCTCGGCTACTTGCGTTAGTTAAAGAATTAAAAACATTCAAATAATTGTTCCAAAATTTTAAGAAAACTGGTCAAATTAAAGCACTCCATGGACTAATTAATTCCACTACTCACTAATTTGGCAAATTCAACTAATTAAAGGGTTAAGGAGTTATTGTTTGGATTTGAAGTAATTATTGTGTGGAGAGATTTTTATTTTATTTTTTGGTTCAAAACATGAATTTACAGAATTTATGAGTTATGCACCGAATGAAACCAACGTAAGTGTTGTGAATAAATTTGACAACTTTATAAAGCAATCAACTATTTTATCTTCACATCTATACATAAACTTAAAATCGACGATTATTTATGCTAAAAATACTATATTTAATTTAATGAAATTAAATTTTAGGCATCATATACTTCAAAATAAATAATTCCAAGATCGGACCTGTTCGGAAAATACGGGTTTGGTCCGGTTAAAGACCAAATTTTTTATGTCCGGTGTTCAGTCCACCTAAATATTATTCGATTATTCGATGCAATCTGTATCAAACCGATGTTCTTCCCTATTTATAGGTTACCCTATTAATGTAAACATGAGTAGCATTAGTAATGTTGACAATAATGCTAAATGTGAGACTACTACGAGTCTACGAGTATTATTGTATTGTCTTACATTCATACATAGGTAATTTACCATCAATTCATTTTTAGAATATCATTATGATTAATTATAGACCCTTTCTTACACCTCCTACTAAGATTGTTTGTGGAGAATCCAGCAAGTATATACTTCATAGAGATTTATATACAAATCGACAGTGTAATATACTAAAAATAGTGCACCAATGAACCATTCAAACTCTAACAAAATATACCACTTTCCTAGCATATTCATGCATGTAAAGACTTTTCTCCATTCAATTTCTGATGACCAAACCCTCCACTATCTATACCTATATAAACCTGTTGAGACCATTTCTAAATTAGATTGGTTGATGATGCCTTAAGACAAATTAATCTTATTGTTAATATAATGTGTGTCTCTTAAGTTTTAATCTTATAGCTATGGAAGCTCAACTAATCGTTCAAGGTTGCACAAGAAGATCAAGAGATGAAGATCGTCATTGTTATAGTCATAGTGTTGTATAAGAGATCATTAAACTCGATTCATGCTAAGTACTTCAAAACTGACAGTGACATGTCACTGTGGTTTCTGGCTCTTAAATATTTCGAAAATGTTTAACTCTTGAAAATAGTTTTCCAAACTTTTGATCAACATTTTACATTGCTAAATATTCTGGTTTGATCTTTATAAATGAAAGAAAGCTTTGGTTGTCTTGGAGAAGAGGTAGCTTGCACAAAAAGACATTTGCCAAAAATGGGTTGTTTACTTTTCTATATTTGGTCACTACCATTTATGCTCTTTCTTGATGAAAAACCTACCCTTATTTTGTCTAAGTGTGGCTGCCAAATTAAGTTGACTAGTAAGCTTGATTACTTATGCAAGTAATTCATTTGGCTTGCATAAGGGGTCATGGTTTCTTGTGCATTAATTGGCCTTCTTGTTGTCCAAGCTTTAATTGTTTAATATTTTCTAACACTTGTGCTTAATTGGAGTGTGTTATTTTTAGTGTGTAGTATACTCTACTTTATACTATAAATACCACACTTATTTCATTTGAACAAGTGTGCAACAACAAAATATTTTCAAGCTTAAAAGACTTTGAGTTTTATTGAGTAATTATCTTTGCAAAAATCATTTAACATTTCATACTTAATTGTTTTGCAAAATATTTTTCTTAAGTCTTTTACAAAGAGCTAGTTCGTTGCAACAAAGCATGTATTGTGTTCGATGATCTCGTGTTAGTACTTAATCGTTTTCTCCACCGTTCATTTTGTGAACATTTTGAGAAACACAAGTCTTGTAACAAACGAGTAGAACAAGTCTTAAGATAGAGTTATCTTGAGCAACTAGCAACTCGAAAGAGTTGGGGAAGTCTCTTGGCGGAGTAGTCTTGAGCAATAGCAACTCGAAAGAGTTGGGGAAGTCTCTTAGCGGAGTAGCTTTGAGCATAAGTCTTGGTGCGGAGTAGCATTGAGCAAATAGCAACCGGAGTAGGTTGGGGAGTTGTTTTATTATTCGGGGTCTTTGTTTGTATGAGTTTACTTCAAAGATGTTTAATAAGATAACGTTGGATGTAGGTCGCGGAGTAGTGACCGAACCAATTTAAAAAACATCCTTGAGTTTTGTCTATTTCGTTTTTAATATTTCCGCTGCATTCTGATATCACTGTTGATTCCACTGTGACATTTACTGGCTGAATCGTTGTTGAATACTTCTAACTTTCTAGTTCGAAGTTGTCAACTTCTCCTTTCTTCTAAGTAGTGTCTTAGTGATCATAGAGTTTTTAAAGAAGCTTTAATTAAGCTTAAAATTTTAAATAGACACCTAATTCACCCCCTCCCCCTCTTAGGTGATCTCGCCCTTGACTCTTCAATTGGTATCAGAGCCTTGTGCTCTTGATATTGGTTAATTACCAAAGAGTTGATCCTATAGTCATGGACGGGAGACATACTAAGTATCCCATATTCGAAGGGGATAACTACTCATGGTGGAAACATCGTATGGAGCACTATGTCAAAAGCACAGATTATGAATGTTGGATCATAATTCAAAAAGGTCCCCTTGCTATAACGGTCACTAATGCTGATGGCACTAGTTCCGTAAAAAGTGAGGATAAGTATGTCGAGGCTGATTATCGTAAAGTCGAGAAAAATTCTAAAGCCATGTCCATTCTTCAATATGGCATCGGTGAACAAGAGATTAACCGGATTTCCGGATGTACCTCGGCAAAAGAAATTTGGGACACCTTAAGCCTTGCTTATGAGGGAACGTCTCAAGTTAAGAAGCATCGTATTGACCTTCTCATGCAACAATATGAGATGTTCAATATGGAGCGTGACGAGTCAATTAATAGTCTTTCTTCACGTTTTTCTAGTATTGTTAATGAACTTAAGAGTCTTGGACGTAATTTCGAATCCGAGGACATAGTCCGAAAGATCCTTCGTAGCCTAAGTGATAAATGGCAACCAAAGGTGACGGCTATAGAGGAGGCTAAAGATCTATCCAAATTGACCCTCAATGAACTAATGGGCTCACTCATGGCTCATGAGTTAACTCTCATGAAGCGTTCGGGTGAATGCTCTAAAGCTAGAGGTCTCGCACTCAAATCAACCTCAAGTGATGAGGAAAATGATGGAGACGATGAGCAAGCCATGTACTCTCGTAATATGGCGGATATGATCAATAGTCATGTTCCTAAAAAGTTCAACAATTTTAGAAAGAAAGCTTTTCAAAAGAAGAGATCATTTTCATCCGTTGTTTGTTTCAAATGTGGTGAGAAAGGTCATCTTATCAAAGATTGTCCTAAATGGAATGAATTCAAATCCAAGGATAAACGTGATTTTGCAAAGAAAGAATACAAACACAAAGTCATGTCTGCAATCTGGGGTATGTCTGATTCCGAGGAAGAAGAGTCTTCCGAGGAAGAATTGGATGCCAAAGTTTGCATGACAACTCGTCTAAAACTTGATGTTCCCGAGTCTTCAAAGAGAGTGTCCGCAAAATGTCTCATGGCACATTCCGATGATTCTGATCATGATTCCGATGATGAGGTAAATAATCTCAAGACAAAGGTTAGATCTTTCTCCAAAGAAAAGGTATGTTTGATGCTCGATGATCTACTTGACAAATGTCGTGAAAAGAATGAAAAACTTGAAACTATGCAAACTCAAATTGAGGACATAGCCGAAGAAAATGTTTGTCTAAAAGAGTGTCTAGATGAGATAGAGCAGAGTAACATCATACCTTCTCTTAAAAAGGAAGTCAAGAGATTAAAGAAAGAAAATGCGAATCTTGTTAAAGAGGTTAACCTGTCTAATGTCACAGTGAATTCCACTGTGACATCTGCTGTTAAAACTGAAAATGAGTCATTAATCCGACAAGTTGATAACTTAATCAATGAACGTGACTCACTCTTAAAGAACCTCACCTCATGTCAGAATCATGTTAAGAGTCTTGAAGAAGTCTATGAAATGTTGGTTGATGAGAATAATCATGCTAAAGATGCTTTTGACAAAGTAGGACATCTAAATCTTGACCTTCTTGCTAAAGTTGAAAACTTGAATAAAGAGTTAGTGGTTGCAAAAGAGTTTTACAAGAAATGGGAAGGAAGCCAAACTGTTTTAGACTTTCTTACAAGTCAATCTAAAAATGCTGAAAAGAAAGTTGGACTCGGTTTCAAGCACAACAACGTTCATTGTTGTGTTCGAAACCAAGACCCAAGCAAAACCGATTTTAGAAGAAGAAAGTACGCTGGCCTTCCCGAGTATATAATTTGCAATTATTGTGGCAAGACCGGTCATGTGTTTAATGGTTGTGCTAAGAGATGGAATGACATTAATAAGAACATCAAAGTGGTTAAAAAGATGTGGATCCGAAAAGACTTGATTAATGATGCGATTCACAAAAAGGGGCCCAAATTTATTTGGGTTCCTAAACTAAAAGTTTGATTTCTTATAGGCATTAGTGAGAGGCCGCAACAATTGGTACTTGGATAGTAGATGTTCTCGTCATATGACGGGAAGTGAAAGCCAATTTCTCTCGCTACAAGCCTACAAAAGTGGCACCGTGACGTTTGGCGATAATATGAAAGGTGAAATTGTTGCAATCGGGAAGGTTGGTAAGTCATCGTCACATTGTGTCGACAAAGTGTTGCTTGTCAAAGGTTTGAAGCATAATTTTCTTTGCATATCTCAATTGTGCGATAATGGTAATATTGCTGAGTTTTGTGCTAGTGAATGTCGTGTACTAGATGTAAATACAAGGGAAGTTATTTTGGAAGGAAAACGTGTTAGAGACGTTTACTTGACTAATCTTTGTGCCTTGCCAAGTCAAACATTATCTTGTATGAGCGCTTTAAAGAACGACTCATGGCTTTGGCATAAAAGATTAGGACATGTAAACGCTAGAACATTGAACACCCTTAGAAAACTCGATCTAGTAAATGGCATTCCTAACATGAAATTCGACCTTAATAAATTGTGTGAAGATTGTGCTAAAGGAAAACAAGTTCGATCCTCCTTTAAATCCAAAAAGTTTGTTAGTACTTCAAAACCTCTTGAACTTCTTCATATTGATTTGTGTGGTCCTATGCGTATAAGAAGTAGAGGTGGTAGTCGTTTTTTGTGTGTGATTGTTGATGATTTTTCACGTTATGTTTGGCTACTTTTCTTTAGTAAAGTGCCAAAGAATTTTTGGGCCGAAGCCTTCAACACATCATGCCATATTTATAACCATGTTATGATCCGAAAAATGCTTAATAAAACTCCCTACGAATTGCTTAAAGGAAGAAAGCCTAATTTATCCTATTTGAAATGCTTTAAAAGCAAATGTTTAGTTCACAACAATGGAAAGGATAATTTGGGTAAATTTAATGCTCGTAGTGATGAGGCCGTTTTTGTTGGATATTCGGATCGTAGTAAGGCTTATAAAGTGTACAATAAACGAACTATGAAAATGGAAGAAAGTGTACATGTCATTTTTTATGAGTCAAATCTTTTTCATTCTAATGAACAGAAAGAGGATGATGAAGATGAGGACTTTGAGCTTGGAATGATTAGACATGACATGGATGAAGTACATAACGAGGAAGAGACCATTTCACAGTTGAATCCACTGTTAAATGGTGAGACGGGTCAAAATTCAGGGGGAATGAATCCACTTTCTGACCAAAATGAGGCTAGTACATCCAGGGGGAATGGGGAACCACATGAAATAAATGAACAACCAGAAACGAACCCCCATTAAAACTCGCCAAATGAACCAGATGTCACTGTGGAACCCACTGTGACATCAGAACCCGAAAATGCCTCAAGCTCACAAATCGTACCTAGAAAGTGGAAGCACCAATCATCTCACCCCCTCTCAAACTTAACCAGTGACCTGAACTCGGGAAGAAAGACAAGAGCATCCCTCAATGATTTCTTTGCATTTCATGCGTTCCTCTCACAAACTGAACCGACAAATATCACCAAAGCTCTTGAAGATACAAATTGGGTGATAGATATGCAAGAGGAACTTAATCAATTCAAGAGGATTGAGGGTACTCGGATGCGGATTACGCCGAAAGCAAGTATGTTAGTGCCGCATTGTGTTGCGCGCAAATTCTATGGGTTCGACAACAATTGAAAGACTATGGTAATGTATTCGATTCCACTCCTATTTTTTTTGTAATAATACAAGTGCCATAAACATTTCTAAGAACCCGATACAACACTCGAGGACTAAACACATTGACATAAGACATCACTTTTTACGTGATCATGTGGAAAAAGGTCAAATCCGTCTTAACTTTTGTAGAACCGAAAATCAAATTGCCGACATTTTTACAAAACCGCTTGAAAGAGAACAATTCATAAAACTTCGGTTGGAAATTGGTTTGTTGGATTGCGCATAATTCTATGAGTAGACGATTTGCCTCAATGATTGATTAGAGTGGTTGATACATTTTAATGTGTACATATGTGATTAAGTGTGTTTTATTAACCATGTTTGAATGTTAATTAACAAGTATTATCATTTGTGTAATAATGTGACATGCATAGAGCCAACAAAACAACTCACCAAAATATCACATCACCTTTCCTCCTTCTTCATGTTTTAACCATCCCACATATAACATCCCTCATACCTTCCATAACACTTACCTTTCTACTTGAAATAATGCCTCCCAAGAAAGCCCAAATAAAAAATGTCAAACAAATTCGGGATTCGTTCAAACCAAAGCCCACGACATCCTCTACATGTTGGTTGTTATGTGATTATCAATGAAGTTGTAGAGAACATTGAGAAATAAATTGAGGAAAATGAAAAAGTGTTTTGGAGATGAAGAAAACAAAGAGGAAAATGAGAAGGGAACCGAAACAGTAACCGGAAAAGGAGATGAAAAAAAAAGGAGATTGTTGAGGAAAAAGAAGTTGAATTTGAAAAAAAAAAAAAAAAAAAAAAGGTGAAATAAAGATTGAGAAAAAGAAAAGAAAAGGGAAAATTCGAGTTGAATGAGGAACAAATCAAGGAGTTGAATGATCTTTTTTATGATGAATATTTGTTCAATGAAGGTGAGAAAACCGAATCGAAAGTAAAAAAATCCGTTAAAAGAGAAGAGTGAGGTTGGGAAAAGCAAAGAGGTAGTGGAAGTTCGGATGGAAAATACGGAGTTGAAGACTATTCTTACCGATCTTACCAAAGCCGGGAAAAAACCGATAATGGATATGATGATGAGGACGATGACATGTCCTAGATCTCTCGGCCCTACTCTCTTCTTAACCTATCATTTTGCCTAACCAAGCCTTATATTATTTTGCTCATGGCTATATGTTTGTTATATTGTTACATGAACTTGGTAATATTTGTTTAATTTTCTTGAACTATGTGGTTTGTAAACTAACTTTCTTACTTTGTTGCATTAGAATGTTATTCTTCCTACTTGATGATGTCAAGAGGGGGAAGTTGTTAAAATTGTGTGCATGTGTGATCCAATAACTCTTAGGCTTGCGTTCACCGTAAATATGTTAGCTTAGAGATTTGAAATTCTACTTAAGTTAGTATAGACTTGACCAAAGTACCTTGATCATGTATGCGCCGTATCTTGATCATGTTTTGACTTGTGATATGTTTAGACTTGTGAACCTTGACCATAGATTGAGGGGGAAGAACACATTCAATTTTATTTGTCTTGCCATCATCAAAGGGGGAAATTGTTGAGACCATTTCTAAATTAGATTGGTTGATGATGCCTTAAGACAAATTAATCTTATTGTTAATATAATGTGTGTCTCTTAAGTTTTAATCTTATAGCTATGGAAGCTCAACTAATCGTTCAAGGTTGCACAAGAAGATCAAGAGATGAAGATCGTCATTGTTATAGTCATAGTGTTGTATAAGAGATCATTAAACTCGATTCATGCTAAGTACTGTGGTTTCTGGCTCTTAAATATTTCGAAAATGTTTAACTCTTGAAAATAGTTTTCCAAACTTTTGATCAACATTTTACATTGCTAAATATTCTGGTTTGATCTTTATAAATGAAAGAAAGCTTTGATTGTCTTGGAGAAGAGGTAGCTTGCACAAAAAGACATTTGCCAAAAATGGGTTGTTTACTTTTCTATATTTGGTCACTACCATTTATGCTCTTTCTTGATGAAAAACCTACCCTTATTTTGTCTAAGTGTGGCTGCCAAATTAAGTTGACTAGTAAGCTTGATTACTTATGCAAGTAATTCATTTGGCTTGCATAAGGGGTCATGGTTTCTTGTGCATTAATTGGCCTTCTTGTTGTCCAAGCTTTAATTGTTTAATATTTTCTAACACTTGTGCTTAATTGGAGTGTGTTATTTTTAGTGTGTAGTATACTCTACTTTACACTATAAATACCACACTTATTTCATTTGAACAAGTGTGCAACAACAAAATATTTTCAAGCTTAAAAGACTTTGAGTTTTATTGAGTAATTATCTTTGCAAAAATCATTTAACATTTCATACTTAATTGTTTTGCAAAATATTTTTCTTAAGTCTTTTACAAAGAGCTAGTTCGTTGCAACAAAGCATGTATTGTGTTCGATGATCTCGTGTTAGTACTTAATCGTTTTCTCCACCGTTCATTTTGTGAACATTTTGAGAAACACAAGTCTTGTAACAAACGAGTAGAACAAGTCTTAAGATAGAGTTATCTTGAGCAACTAGCAACTCGAAAGAGTTGGGGAAGTCTCTTGGCGGAGTAGTCTTGAGCAATAGCAACTCGAAAGAGTTGGGGAAGTCTCTTAGCGGAGTAGCTTTGAGCATAAGTCTTGGTGCGGAGTAGCATTGAGCAAATAGCAACCGGAGTAGGTTGGGGAGTTGTTTTATTATTCGGGGTCTTTGTTTGTATGAGTTTACTTCAAAGATGTTTAATAAGATAACGTTGGATGTAGGTCGCGGAGTAGTGACCGAACCAATTTAAAAAACATCTTTGAGTTTTGTCTATTTCGTTTTTAATATTTCCGCTGCATTCTGATATCACTGTTGATTCCACTGTGACATTTACTGGCTGAATCGTTGTTGAATACTTCTAACTTTCTAGTTCGAAGTTGTCAACTTCTCCTTTCTTCTAAGTAGTGTCTTAGTGATCATAGAGTTTTTAAAGAAGCTTTAATTAAGCTTAAAATTTCAAATAGACACCTAATTCACCCCCTCCCCCTCTTAGGTGATCTCGCCCTTGACTCTTCAAAACCCCAACATACTTATTATCTTATTATCCACAAACAATCTTATAGCAAGAAAAGAAAAAATCCTCCCAAATAACAAAACAAAAAAAAACTTTAACTACCAAAATATTTTAGTGTGTTAGTGACTGAAAAAGCTATGAACAACAAAACATCACTAGTGTTCAAGGTAACTAGGCAAGCGCCGGAGTTCATAACTCCGGCGCAGCCAACCCCATACGAGATTAAGCAGTTATCTGATATTGACGATCAAGCTGGCCTAAGGATGCACGTACCCGGGATCCAATTCTATAGGTCCGCGCCAAGTATGCTTGGAGCGGACCCTGCCAAAGTTATCAAGGAGGCCGTGAGTAAAGCCTTGGTCCCGTTTTACCCGTTAGCCGGGAGACTAAGGGAGAAAGAAGGGGGGAAGTTGGTGGTGGAGTGTACGGCAGAGGGAGTTTTGTTCACGGAGGCTGACGCGGAGGTTAGGTTAGATGAGTTTAGTGAGGCTCAACTTCATCCTCCTATTCCTTGCATGGATGAACTTCTTTTTGACGTTCCTGGTTATGATGGTGTTCTTAACTCGCCTATGCTTCTTATTCAGGTATTATATCGTCTTAAACAAGAATTTCTTGTGAATGTTAACTCATAAAATCGACTTACACTACGTCCTTATCCTAGAACAAAAATTCATTTCAGAATTATTAATAACGATTTTAAATTTTCATTTCAGGTTACTAGACTAAAATGTGGAGGGTTCATATTGACACATAGAATTAACCATGCAATGTCAGACGGTACTGGGCTAGCTCAATTCTTGAATGCAGTCGGAGAATTGGCTCGTGGAGCTGAATTCTTATCGGTCTACCCGATTTGGAAACGAGACCTTGTAAGTGCCCGTGATCCACCACAAGTCAGTTGTGCACACCGCGAGTACGAACAGATTCCTGATATTCCACTTGGTGATGACTTGGTCCATAAGCCCTTCTTCTTTGGTATGTTCCTTTACCTAACATATGTGCTCAATACTTTTTTGAACATTTTACATTAGTTAAAATACTCTTGACCAATAATTTAAACATTATTGTCTATATGAAACTATTTTACGTCACTCTTTCAACTTTCGAATGTATTTAGTATTTACTCATCTTTTTTTTTTCTACAATGACTTACAGGTCCGACTGAGATATCTGCCCTACATCGCTTCCTTCCGGCACACCTAAAATCTTCATCAACTTTCGAAATCCTAACCGCAGTCATATGGCGAAGCCGAACCATCGCACTACAAATCCAACCCAACGACGAGGTCCGCGCACGTATCTACGTCAACGCCCGACACAAATTCAAGAACCCGCCACTACCATCCGGATACTACGGCAACGTCATCGCCACGCCAAACGTCATATCCACAGCCGGGTCACTAACCCGAAACCCAATCGGGTACGCCTTGGAGCTAGTCAAGACGGTCAAGGGTCAAGTCAACGAGGAATACATGAAATCTTTAGCTGACTTCATGGTTATAAACGGAAGGCCACGTTACACTAGGGCTCATACATTCTCAATCTCCGACGTCACCAGGTTAAATCTTAACCTGTTCGACTTCGGTTGGGGCCCGCCCGTTCAAGGCGGTCCCGCTAGAGGGTGGTTAGGTGGGCCCACCCCAGGATATGGGAGTTTTTATTTGGCTTCTAAAAATAGAAAGGGTGAAAATGGTATTTTGGTGCCTATGTATTTGCCTCCAATTGCTATGGAGAGATTTGAGAAGGAGATAAACGGGTATTTGAATGATCCGGTTTCGGAGCATCCGATTTGTAGCCCGAGATCATACGGATCCGGGTTGACTTTTGGTGTTGGGGTCAAAGAGGTATATGTGTAGTACATACTACATACACATTGTCATAGGATCTTATGGAAGGAAGCATATAGAAAAGAGTATGAAGATTAAGAATTAAAGATTAGTATTTTATCAAATTGTATATGTATTTTCAACTCATTATTGTTGTAATTAATTATTTTATTGATTGTATTTTGTAAGATGGTTTAAGAATTAAACTGAATAAAAATTAACTTTTCTTTTCCCATGTAGTTTGTTTAATATATGTACGTACGTAGTTAAAAATAGGAGTTGGGAATGAACCATGCTCACGTTAAATTTTTCACCCTAGAACAGCTGGTTTAGCGGGTTTGTGAAGGATTAGTAATCTAATAGGCGTTTGTAATTTTATTAAAATATTTTTTCATTTTCCGTTTGTTTTATGGGTCGGATGAGTTGAGCTTTAATAGATGGGAGTATGGGACTATCCATAAACAGCTCTTTAAAATGACTACGGGAGTAAAACGAATTTGTTTAGTTTGTAAGGTGAATATTTGATTTCATGAGCATTTCCAATAATTCAAGAAAAATTGGTAATTTCCGGAATGAATTTTGCAATTCAATTATTCTAGCTAGCCTATATATTGAACAAGCCATATTTTTGTTTGACATATTCTAATTCCCCTAATATTTAGTTGAAAAGCAACTCGTGATACCAAACCAAATCAACTGAAAATCCCTTTTATAATTTTTATTGCATAGGACCAGCTCTAAAGCCGAATAGCCCAAATTATCATTTAATTTTATTTTTATTTTTATTTTTTTAATAGCCTGATATTTTATGATGAATACTAACATATTTAAATATGTAAGTTTTCAATAAAAAGTGTCAAGTTATTAAAATAAAAATACTTTTTTTACAAGTTTATTAGCGAGTTTAATTGGTCTTTTTATTATTAGGATTATCCTATTTAAAACTCATCTTATGCAACAAATTGTTTTATCTGATAGTCACCATTTCACATGTACAATTGCAAATGCATTTTCTTTTATTTCTTAGAGACAAATATTGCTACTTATGTTTGCCATAATCAGCCATGGATTGGGCTGAACTAGTTGGATTATGAGGCCACATTGCTTTGAGTTCATGCAATATTGTAGTACGATTTACGAATTACATGTATTGTACTCTGTATAACTGGAGATTTTTTCGTATTACCTCAGCTTTTGCACGAGATAATTTTCAGAAGAAAGAAAAAATGTGATTAATGATAGATGTGTCAAAAAAATAGGCGGTGGAAGTACATGACACACGGCACACATGAAGATGGAATATAAAAATCGTACTCAAAACATATTTTTTAAGCATGAAATTAAATCTGTATAATACCAGTTAGTGCGATAAGTATAGAAGAAAAAGAATTTCGACTAAACTATCTTTACGCTCTAGATCTTAGCTTTTTACTTAATTAGATAACTAATTGTACAAGTAATTTATGCTCATATGCTCACCACACACATTCATTATGATGTAATTGTCCATTAACCTAATTAACTTTAATTCTAATTGGAAAAGAAGGAACAAGTCCTAAAATTCCCACAACATATCCAAATTGCACATAGTTTTACTTTTACAATCCTTTATTTAGACAAGCTTAATTCCACACTAATCCCAAAAGAAAGTTAACATCTAATCAAAAGTTAATTTCTACATTTCGTAGAGTTATGCAATTTTGCCAAAATAGGTAGTCATACCATTTTCTCATTCAAATGCATACAAAATTAGACCAACCTTCGGCAAAGTAAACAAAAGAAGAATCCCTTATTCCCTTACTTTAGTTAGTGAGCACATGTCTATTAGCTTAATCAAAGGTGTTACACTTTTATTAATTTTTTAAATTGGATAATTCACGCGATACCTCATAACTCGTGTTTACGAGTTCAGAAAGTGACAATTTTTTCAAATCAGACATTTTTTTCAAATCATAGTTCTAGAAAAGATGATCGATTTGGAAATAAAACGTAACTTTATGAATTCGTAAACACGAGTTATGACCTCTTAAAGTTTTCCGGAACAAAAAATTGGGTATGTCGTGCAAAGTGTCAACCTCAAGGTTACCACATGAATTATCCGTTTTTTTAATGATCATATAGGTTATAGTCTCTTTATTTATCTCAATAAATTATCTACTTCCTCTCTTAGTTATTTGTTTATCTTTGATTCAAATACTATTTACATCGAAGAAAAGAAAACAAACAAATAAATGAGACACATGAAGTATATATTTAATATTTTATAGAAAAATGACATCACAATTAGAACAATTTCTAAGGGGTACGGTTGTTCTACTTAGCCAGAGGTTTCAAACTCACGCTCCATGCTGTAATGTTAAGACTTATAAGAAAGAGCTTTACTGTTTTTGGGTCCCACCTGGGTTGAGTCCGGATTAAACTCGATGGTATATGCAATATAATGAATGATTTGCAGAAAAATAAAGGTGAAAAAACCTTGATAATACGGAAATTAGGGATGCTCACCTAACCGAAAGAATCCGGAGACTGGAAAATAACCTCTTACCCCAAAATCAGAGACCAGACTGGGGCCGTTCCAGTCTTGTTTATTTTATTGAGTTTAGACCTAAATGGCTCAATCAAGAAGAAGTTGAGGTTTTTTTCTCGAGGTTAGACCGAATCAGCCACTTTATGAATAGTATTAATGAAAATGAAGTTACTTATCAATCTAATAAATTAAGGGGGAACAAACACCATGAATCAGGATGACTAACTTAATTGGTAAAGTCATGAGAGTTATGCTCATGACTTGAATTTAAACTTTGTCAGTATTAAAATCATCTTTTGTGACTCCATTTAGTAAATAAA
This sequence comes from Heliosperma pusillum, assembly GCA_022085475.1. Classification (NCBI taxonomy): domain Eukaryota; kingdom Viridiplantae; phylum Streptophyta; class Magnoliopsida; order Caryophyllales; family Caryophyllaceae; genus Heliosperma; species Heliosperma pusillum. The sequence goes on along the minus strand of JAIUZE010046133.1, from coordinate 147,807 downwards.
TTTATTGACAGACCAATTACAAATTGATAGAAAAATGGTAAAAAAAAAACTAATAAAATATGTACGTAGCGTATAAAATGAGATACCGATAAAAGTGGTTACAATATTTGATAAAATATTTACGGTTGTATTGAAATATGTAACAAATAAAAGAAACATTTTGAGTCATAAACAATGACAAAAGGATAATGATAAATCCACTACCGTTTTTATCAACGTGACTCAAGTTGTGAGAGAGAGAATAGTAAGATACTCATATAATTACTTTTTATTTGAGTGACATTAAACAAAATGGAAGTGGCGTTGTCATCGCCCATAAGGCCATAACAAAAGGGGTACGAAAGAAATGTTCTCTAGTACTCTCTAGTAATCTCTCAATAATTTAGTTAGAGACTATTTCTAAAAAAGTGTTACGTAAAATTACAAAATCTTATTGCAAAACCGTCTCGAAAGAAGTGTTAATCTTATTGCAAAACCGTCTCGAAAGAAGTGTTCTCTACTACGCTCTACTATTTTGCCACACAAATTCTCATTAAAGACGGCACTATCCGTCTATCCGTGATAAGTTGAAGACGGATAATGCCCTCTCACAATATGCAAGTGGGGGAGGGTAAATAGAGGGCAAATGGATTCGCCCACTTACAAACTCTCTCTTACATATTGTAAAAATGGTATTATCTGTTTTTAATTTATGACGTATAATGCCAATCTTTACTAAGACGAACTGATTTTGCAAAGCCCATGAAATTAATAGATCAGTAGGTCTTGCTTGCGACGGATCGGATCTTTCGACGGGTATTTTGTGAGAGGAAATGGGTAGAGGGGACAAGGTGGGCACCCCCCATGTGCTTCTCCACTCACCCTTGATGGGTATTTTGTGAGAGAATATGGTATCCGTCTTAAGTTTGCGACTGATAGTGTCCGTCACAAATGAGAATTTGTGTTAATAGATAGCCTAGCTATATACATTGCGGAGATAGAGGGGAAATTGATGATTGATTGATATGGGTCCAAATGTGGTCGGAATGCAACCTAAATACTCTTCAAATTCAACTCAAATTTCTCTTCATTTCACACCTTCCCCTCTAATCCAAAATAAAAAATAAAAAAAAATAAAAACCCCCAACTTTTTTTAATTATTATATTCACGCGTTATACACCAGAAAATCCGTGTTGTAGTATTCTTTTTATTTCCCACAAATTTCCCCTTTTTTTTTTAGAGAGAGAAAACCCCAAAAAAATACTCAAAATTAAATCAAAAAAAATTAAATAAAATAAAACTAAATAAAGCAAACAGTTTGAAAGAAGAACACAAGTACTCTATATTGTGTAGTGTAAGAGAAAGGTTTTGTTTGTTCTCCTTAAAATGCGCCATCTCCGGTCAGTTCACGTTAGCAATCAGTGACTCATCTTTGCTATCCTACGCTGCTATCACATTTAATTTCTGGGTTTCTTATGCCTCATCTTTTTGTTAGGTAATGTTATCTTTAATATCCGTCTTTTTAGAATAAGACGGTCTCACACTGTAAGACGGTTTTTTTTAAGTCATTTTTTTATCAGTAAGAAACTTTGTTTGTTAAAAAGATTGGATTTTTATTAATGGGTCAAGTGATTTATTGTGTTTAATTGATTATTTAGTTATTGGGTAGTTATTATTGTACTCAATAATAATTAATTTATTTATTTTGTTGGTGTTTTTGTTGATGATTGTTTAGGTTTATCTGTAAGAGTGAGCCACAGTTGATAATTGATTGTTGATTGATTATACAAAAAGCTGAGAAATTTCTGGGTTTTAGTTGAATTTTTGGGATTTAGGGTTTTGAAGAAGTAAAAATGGGGGATACAGAAAGGGGTAATATTGATATGATGCATAGATTACAAAACCCTTTTAGTAATGGTTCAAGACAACAACAACAAATTTTATCATCAAGTAATCATCTTGATGTTTCTCAATTAAATATATCTCAAATTAGGCCTCCTTTACCTCAAAATGGTCAAAATTTGCAGAATTTTGGGGGTGATAGTAATGGAAGTAAGAGGTTAGGTATACCTCCATCACACCCACCTATATCACCATATTCACAAGTTTCGGGTGCTCGTCCCGGGTCTCAGAATTTCGCTCGTGGGTCTGGGTCGGCTCATTCACGGTCGTTGTCTCAAACGTCGTTCTTTCTGAATGACTCTTTGCCACCTTTGAGCCCGACTTTGTTTCAGAACTCGGTTTCTCCGCCTAATGGTGTTGAGAGTGTGAATTTGTCGAGTGATGGTTCGATGGAGAGTCGTGATGGGGGTGGTGGGTTTTCGAGGGGGAACTCGTTGCATATAACGGAGGGACTTCCACCTCGGAAGTTTCATAGGCGGTCTATTAGTGATATTCCGTTTGGGTTTGATAGTATTATGCAGTCGTCGCCACCATCTTTGCCTTTGGCTCCTATAAGAGGTCAATGTGGTTTGGAGAGGTCGTTGTCTGGTGGGGAGTACCCAGGGAATGCTAACCCAGCTCAGTTAATTAAGAGGGAATCGAGTTGGGATAAGAACCGGGATGGAAATGTTGAGGGTGAAGTCGTGGATGACTTGTTGTCGGCTTATATTAATATGGACTCGATTGATGCCATGAACTCTTCTGGAACTGATGACCGGGCCGGTTATGAGAACCGAGATGATATGGATAGTCGTGCTAGTGGTTCCAAGACAAATGGTTGTGACAGTAGTGATAATGAAGCTGAAAGCAGCGCCAACGAGAGTAGAAGCAGTGGATATAGACCCGGGGAGCGGAAGAGGAGTGCTACTAGTGAGGCGGCCCCAACTACTAGGCACTATAGGAGTGTTTCGATGGATAGTTTTATGGGGAGTATGAGTTTCGGCGATGAATCTCCGAAGCTACCACCATCTCCAAGTACAGGTATAGCCCAACTGTCCCTCAAGGATCCTGCAAGTGGAAATTCAAATGCATTGAACTTGGAATTTGGTAATGGAGAATTCACAGCGGCTGAGATGAAAAAGATCATGGCCAATGATAAACTGGCAGAGATTGCGTTATCTGATCCCAAACGCGCTAAAAGGTAATTTCTTGCTAGTTCAATGTCAGTAGATTTTTTTATACACACAAATTCTCAGTTACGACAAGCCTTTTCCATCTGAATTTAAGACGGAGAAAATGTCGTCATTTTGTAATAAAATTGACCATATATTGACCTAATGTTGCAGCTAAGTTACAACTAAAATTGTTCACATTTTATTAGAAAATTGTTCAGGTAACTTTTTATCAAAGTATGGTCACATTTTGTCGTAAATGGGTCACATTGTCTTGGTCTTAATTTAATTCGGAAAAGGTCAGTCTTAAGGAGGACTTGCTGAAACTCATATTAGACGAGTTATACATAAGGACTTGGGTTGGCCTAACACGCACATGTGAGACACTCTCGTATAACTCATTGTTTTTGATAATTACTTGAGTACTTGCTGATATTTAAGTTTGTTGCCTTTTTGATTTTTATTTTTCGGAAATGATAGGATTTTAGCCAATCGCCAGTCTGCTGCACGCTCAAAGGAAAGGAAGATGCGGTATATATCTGAATTGGAGCATAAAGTTCAGACATTACAAAACGAAGCCACAACGTTGTCTGCGCAGCTCACATTGCTTCAGGTGAATGACTGACATGATTCTTAGTAAAGATTTGTACTTTCTGTTGTTTCTTGTCATGCTTTCTTACTGAAATGCTATCTGTTATGAACAGAGAGATTCTGCTGGACTTACTAGCCAAAACCATGAGTTAAAATTCCGTCTACAAGCCATGGAGCAACAAGCTCAGCTCCGAGATGGTATGATTTTCACATTATGTATCAAATACATCGATAGAACAATTTGTGATGTGTAGCGTTTTTCTGTTTTTATGAAATTATCATGCGTCCTTGTCCCGCCATAAGCAACAGCTCCATGAAATCAGTATGTTGGTCTATATATGATGATGTGCATATAATTGGCTAATGTTCTTCCATTATCCTATTTTGGTCTTAAACATTTGCTTAATTTGTCAACTCTTGTAGGCCCGTTTGTTTTGTTTTACTCTTTTGTGGTGGAAGAAAAGTATGCATAAACTTGTAAATTATTGCCGTTATTTGTGATACCGACATGAATTCATAATGTTTAACTTGTTAATTAGCCTCTTTGACTCTGTGTCATTCCCTTTCTCCTGCTGTTGACAAATACTCTCTCCACCTCACCAGCTTCTCATTATTGTGAAGTGGCACAATCTTTTGAGCAAGAGTAAAGGGCTTAATTAATTAGAGACTCAATCATACCTTAGAAAATGGTAAGAAGCTATTGAGACACCCATTGAAGGATATTGTCGATAAGTAAGTGAGATGAGTATGATAAATTTGCTCCCGATTTGTTGACATGCAAATTCATGCAACCATAATACTTTGTTTAGATGAGTTACCCTTGACTCCTTGAGGCTATGAGGAGATTTTTGGGCTGTCGTGGCGCAGTGCACACTGAATTATAAAGGATTTATAGGTCCCTATGACAACATTTTGCAGCTTCATAAGCCTTTACAAGTGGTGGCAATCGGGTCACTCGTGTTGGTTATGGGTCAGGTTGAGTTAATATCGGGTCACGGGCCGGTTCAGATCGGGTTTGGGTTGGAACATATAAGTTAGTTTTCAGTTGTCGGTTTGACCTCGGGTTGGGTCGGTTTCAATTTATCCAATTATCGGGATCTTTCGGGTCAGGTTTCGGGCAGTTGGGGTCAGGACGACTTTTGCCAGCTCTAGCCTATACTAAGGATTTCGAGAGGCATAATGACTGAGATATGCGAGATTAGGACAATAGTATGGATATCGAGAGATCTCAAAATGAGTTCTAAATGACAACATTCTTAAAATAAGGAATATGTGTATGACAGGCAAGTTTGTGGCTTTTCAGAATGGCTTTAGCAAAAGTCTTAGTAAAAGGGAAAGGAGAGAATCACAATTCAATCTTAACGGATGCTATATTCCATTGTTCCTGACTCGGCATCAAAACTTTATCTTTTCTGTATTAGTCAATTGCGTAAATACTTTAATCTAAGATTTGGTAAATTTGACACAATACATGGGTGGTTTTGCAGCTCTTAATGAAACATTAACGGCCGAAATTCAACGCTTAAAGATAGCAACTGGAGAGCTCAACCCGGAATCCATGTCCAAGTGCTTTGGACAGCAGCTTTACATCAACCCTCAGATGTTCCAGCAAAAACACCAGCATACCAACCAAAACAATGCTACTCAGGAGCAACTTAAGGCCCAAAACACGAGCAATGGCTCGGGGACAAAGGGTGAATCAAACAAAAGCGGTTCTTAAGCATGGGAACGTCTTTTCTTTACTCGAGAGTCAAGACCCCTCGTTGGCTTCTCTCTGCCAAGAATAGCTCAGTACGTGTCGGTAGCTTGGTTATTTATTTATATAATGTTATTTTCACATCCACAGGGAGAGCAGACTTCTGTTAATTAGCTGTTAAGATTAATTTTGCATAGAGTTACTGAATTATTATATAATTTAATTTATAATTACTATGTTTAGGAGATTTGTATTGAAAAAAGAATTTCTTAGACATGTTTAGCTACACAATATATGTATAACAGTCCAGTAGTTATGAATGTACTTATGTTTTGTTCCAATTTAAAATTTTTTGTTGATTCTGTAATGTACCCTACTAGAATTATTCAGCGAAAAACAGAACTTTGTATATGGTGGGTAGCGGATCTCGACTATAAACATTGAGGGCTTAAACCCTCATTTGAGGTTTGGACTCGACATGTAACGGTCTATTTTCATGGTATGTAGCTCATTTGATATTTTGATAGTTATTATAACTATGTTTTAAACTTACGCAAATTCTCATTTGTGATGGGCATATCTGTCACAAGCTTGTGACGGATCGGATCCCTCTCACAAGGAGGCAAGTGAGAATTCATTGGATTCCCACTTACCTCCTTGTGAAAGGAGATTCGACCCGTCACAAGCTTGTGACAGATGTGCCCGTCACGAGTGAGAATAACAGTTAAACTTAAGACGGTCTTAAGTGAGATCAGTTCGGTTTTGAATCGGGCTTTTACTATCCACATGAGCTAGCTACACGTGTGCATTTGTTAACCTAGGGGTTTTGTAGAAGAAGAAATAATGTGGATATTGAAGTAGGTATAGTGATGTGAAATGTGTTGTTTTCTTGGGGACTCTATTATTGGTAGCACTTTATTGAGACATGTCCCTTTAATTACAGTCACAAGGTACATGAGACACCTCTTTACTAGTAAACCTAACGTCTTATCCGTTCTTATAATGCTCTATGTAACATTATCATTTATCTTTAGCTTTAGCTTGTAAAAGTTAAAAAAAAAAAAAAAGTGCTGAATTGATGATCTATGTTGTAATGGAACGTTTGATTTTCTTGATCATTGTCTTATCTTAAGCTTAGATTAATCGAATGTCAGATGAATCGTTAAGGATGTCTGGTTGAATCTCTTGAAATGAATTGAAATGAATCAATAGTTATTCTAAATGTTAGGTTGAATCTCTTAAAATGGATTGGAATGGATAAGTAGTTACTCTAATGTTTATTGATGTAGTTTGGTAAGAAGCTTTGTAAGTAATGAATTTTAACTTCGCTCTCAAATCCTTTAGATTCGCCTATCCGTTATACAACTCCATTCCTTCATCATCTTGGAATAAAGTTTGATACATCGCCATAACTAGACCTGGTAAATGGATCAATACTATCGCGGCCCGGTCGTGATCATTTCGATTTGCTTGAATTCGGGGCGAGTAAGTGGTTCTAAAGTTATTTGGGGACAACATGCAGTATGCATAAAAAACATTCAAGTTGGGTTAAATAGGATTTCAGGTCCTAAATTCGGGTTTGGGTGACGGGCCAGAACAATATTTCTAGGTTTAGTCATAACTTGATTTGGCTGAATTTTGATTGAGCCGAACTGCTGAAACAATTATAGAGTTGATAAGTCACATATTCAAATCTTATCTCATATTTTCACTGTTTTAATCATTTGTTTATTTTCAATTAAAATTCTCATCAAGGTAGGTAAATGCCTATGACAAAGAGAATATTGTATTATGTCATTAGACATTTTAGGGGTACACCACCAACATGAAATAGTTAAAACTTTTGTTAACAACATGGTAGTTAAACTAGTCATACAACAAGACAACCTTAAGGCCTAATACTTCGTACTCATGACCTGAATTAAAAATCCGTCGCCAACAAATTCGCTTCTTTAGTTCCCTGTACCCCAAATAATGTAGAAGACCATAAACAATCGACTTTGAAAGTTTTAAAACACGAATGATTTCGAGACACCGTGACAAAGTCGATATTTTTTTTCGGACACATTCCTATATTCACATAGGCCATGATCGTAACCCAACCCAAAACTCTACGTTGTACACAGCAGAAAAATCAACGATTGGCCCAACAATATATTACAAGTAACACTTTCTGCAAAATTAAAATTGAAAGAATTAGGGTTCTCTCTTTCTCAAATCCCCAATTCAATTTTTCCAATTAATTCCTCTCTATCAAATTCAATCAGATCGAAAACAATGGCACCTGCTCTTCCTCAGTTTTATAGTGGTACCAGCACACTTGCGTTGGTAATTTTCTTCCTTTTTATCGTTTCAATTTGTTTTACAATTTATGATTTTTTTTTTGTTGATTTATGTTTTTTTACTGTTTTTAATTGTTAATGTAATGTTGGTAGGTAGCTCGATTATCCGCTTTCTCAGCAGGGTTATTTTATGGCAATGCGAAGCTCAAAGTTCTTAAGGTTACTCTTTTATCAATCTTGATTAATTTTGGTTTCGTTTTTGTCAATTTTTTGTTGAATGTTTTCTGGGTATTGATGTATTAATTCGTTACGATAATGGGTTTTGAATAATTTTTTTGATTGGTTTTATTGTTTAATTACCTATTAGTCTTATGTAAGGCGGTTTTAGAAAGTAGTATCGAAAGATCATACATTTGTAAGGTTGTCTTACAAAATGACATATCTCGTTTATTTGATGTAAAATGTTATTAAGACGCTATTGATGTTAGTATTTTGATTGCGATTAGAATTTCTTAGCTTTGATTGTGTGAGGATTGAGGTTCGGGATTTGAGAGGAGGTTCTCTTGTCCCACCTCTTCTCCCTAACACATCACTATGAGTGATATTAATTTTCCCTCGGATCAAACTTTGTGGTGCTCTTGGATTTTGGCACAAGAGTAAGAAAGTTCAATTAACATATGTCGAAGTAAGCAAGTGGATTGTCAACCGTAGCGGCAATTGGGTGTATTAGGATAAAATCATTTTGCATGCAATTTGATCATACCGACGTAATTGAGAAGTTTACTTTGATTTGTACGAAGTAGAAAGTTTGATATGAGTTGGATTTAGTATTGCTAAATTGAAATAGGTTGTGTACTTGTGATCATCTTAGACAATTACGTATGCTGGGATGGCTGGGGGTAGAATTAATTGCTGTTGTTCTCACGGCATTTCCGTTTGGATGCTTTTCTTTATGTTATGTGCTTTGAGTTTTGGGATGATCTATAGTTTATTCAAGAATGTAGCTTGGAATTTGATTGATCGGAGTAAAGTGTGAAATCGCTTTCATTTTCTGATCCACTTATACAATTTGGCATTGAGTATGCCTGATTGATGCTAGTTCTGGGGTTTGAGTACTAAGTGGTGTGGATGATTTGACTGGCCATAATTACACTTGTGTGCGAGAAGGTGGCAAGTTGCATGATTTGACTTTCTTTGTATTGTAGTGGGATATATGACTAATTTGACTAACTATGCATTGATGTCTTGTTAAGATGTAAGATGTTATATGAATTGTATTTTAGATCTGGACATGGTTTGGAATTAGATTGGTATTACACCTTAAAGTTCATAGGACAAAAAGAGAGGCATATAGCCAAAATGAATCTCTATCATTATTGTGCCAATGTTCATGGTGGTGTTATTTGGTAGTGTTAGTTTTCGACTCTCTTGTTTGGTGTTGCTTATGCCAGTAAAACGACGTAGCTTTGCTACTATGTAAGAACGTGTGAACTTGGATGGTTGCTGTCCTAATAATACTGTCTGGAGTCTGGACTGTATCTTTATTGATGTGCTCGTTCAATTTGTCTGCATTTTCATGTTATGCTCGGATCTCTCAGGACCTAGATGTTCCTTCCTTTGTCCATGTATACATTTCCCAGTTCTTTTTGCTAATCCCAAACCATCATGACCACAAATATTCCAAGGCTGACTGTTTATTTATGACCCCTAAAGGAAACCGGGAAAACTATCACTGACTCATGGAGTAGCTTTTCATTATTTTATTCAACTTATAGCTGGGCTTCAAACCTTGAATGCTTATCTTCCACTTCTGAAGGCATAGTTTGTGTTGGGCAATGTAGTTATCCATTCACCAGTCTCCAGCATCTTATTTTTTCTCAGTCCTTAAGCAGCTGTATGTGAAGACTATAGGTCTTCCACCGAGTGGCTAGAGATCTTCTTTCCTACTTTTTGGCTTTGTTGGTTCAAGAAAATAACTTGCAGCCGTTATCTTCAACTAGTTCGCATACTTTAAGTCTGAATTAGATACTGTTTTTGCTGGTGCCATAGGAGGCATAAAAGCCAAATATTACAAAGGGGCGGGACTCGAAACTGCAACCTATTTATTTACCCATTTGTCTTCTGTAAGGCGGTTTTACACATGTGTAAAACGGTTCCCAACTGCCTAGAACATGGGCCGTGGATGTAGAAAAGTAGTACCGAAATCGCTGCTTTAGAGTATACTTCTGTAAGGCTGCCTTACTCAAAGTACATATCTTGTTTACTTGATGTAAAATGTTACTAATAAGCTATGATGTTAGTAATTTGATTCTAGATTAGAATTTCTTAGCTTTGATCACGTGAGGATTGAAGTTCGGTATTTGGAAGCAGGTTCTTGTCCCACCCTTTATCCTTAACAAATTACAGGGTGTGATGTTACTTTCCCCTCGGATTAAACTTTATGGTGCTTTTGGGTTTTGGCACAAGGGTAAGAAAGTTTAATAAACAAATGTGAATGTAAACAGGTGGATGGGAATTGGGAAGTTCTTTTGCCAACGCTAGCTGAAATTTGGTGTATTAGGATGAATTGAACATTTTGCATGCAATTGGATTGTCCCAAAAATAGATGAAAATTTTAATCTGATTTGTACAAAGTGCGAAGTTTAATCTATATTGGAGAAAGTATCGCTAAGGAGAAATAGGGATGTTTACTTGTAAATTGTGATCATCCTTGGACATTGCCTATTATTGGATGGCACAAAGTACAACTAATTGCTTTTATTCATGTCATATTTCTGTTTGGATACGTTTATTTGTTTGTTTCGAGTTTTGGGAATAAACTATCATCTGTCAAGAACATAGTTTGGAATTCGATTGATTAAAGTCAAGTAGGAAATTACTTGCATTTTCTGATCCACTTTTTCAATTTGGCATTGAGTATGTCTATTTTTTTCCAGTTTGGGGGGTTTGAGTCCTAAGTCTTGTCGAGTGAACTTTGCTTATGACTTGCCATAACTGCACTAATGTGCAAGAATGTAGGAAGTTGGATGATCAAGTTTCTAAGTATGGTAGTGGGCTGATATGTGACTAACTTGACCACCAATGCACCGACGTGATTGTTAAGATGTGAAATGAATTGTTGTTTAGATCTGGACATGGTTTACGACGTGATTAATCTAGCCAAAATAATCTCTTTCATTATGTTTCCAATGTTCATGATGGAAATTTGGGAATGTTGGTTTTTCGGCTCTGTGATTTGGAGTGGATTATCGGTGAAAGGCGTAGCTTTGCTACTCTGTGAGAAGGTGGGAACTTGGATGTTGCAGTCCTAACAATATTAGCTTCACTGTATCTGTATTGATGTACGCGTTCAGTTTTGTCTGCGTTCTCATGTTATAGCTCGATCTCTCAGGACCTAAATGTTCTTTTCTTTGTCATAAGTATAATATATTTTCCAGTTGTTTAGCTAGTAGAATTTAGGGCCGAAATGTTACTCCCTCTGTTCACTTGAATTAGATATGTTTCATTAAAAAACACCTCACATCTATTAAACAAACGTATTGAATCAAACCGAACGGAGGAAGTAGTTGAGTAAAAATGTAGTGTCACAAATCATAATGACCACAAATAACACACGAAAGAAGAAAGATTCCTCAAGTGAGCTTTTTATTCATGGACACTCTTGAAGGAAGCCGGGAAGAACTGTCATTGACTTATGGAAGAACTGAGATCTTTCATAACTTTTGGCTTTGTTGGTCCAAGAAAATAATGTGCAGTCCTTATCTTCAACTCATTCGCATACCATTCTTACGAAGGGATAAATGTTTTGAAACTGCAACCTGTTAATCTTCTTCAATGCTATTAATATGCAATTTTGCTCTGGTGTTATGTGCTGTTGTTCAACATCAATGGGCAGTCTTTTATTTTTGTTTTTGTTTTTGTTTTACTAATTTTACATAATTGTAATTTAGCTGTTAACAATGAGATTACCTAAGTATATATAAATATGGTGGTTTATCAGATGAAGTCCAAGTCTGAGAAGAAAGCAGAAGCCAACGCGCACCATTGATGGCAAGCGATGTGAAGGCTGGTGGATAATGCTGGATGCCTAAAGAAGAAGCTTATGAGTTATAAGCTTTCAGTTTTTTTGAAATGCTTTTTGATGACCTCGATAATAATACGGAGTACTTGTTTTTATTTATGAGCAAAGTAGCACACAAAATTCTGAAAACAATTTTTTTAATGTTGAAACATCAGCTTTTGGGTATCATCTTCCATTAAATTTAAAAATAGTTGCGGATAATTCTTATCTATTTTTCTTTCTAGCGATCATACTCAAATGTTCTTGCCGCGATAATCTCTCAGGTGGTGCGACTGCGTGGCCCGACCCTATGGCATTGTGTACATGTCGTTCGGGTTGATTTCTGATAGATATTTGTGTTTGTTGCTATTTGAGTCTTTTAGTTGGGCTTGTTTGATGCTACTCTTGTTGCCTTTCTAAAAAGGTGAATGAATCCCTCCCACAAAACTCTATTGTTATGCCCTAAAATATGAATATTTTTTGTCACTAGCAAAAATAGCTGTAATCTTAAATACGTAGCTTGATAATAATATACGGAGTATTTGTTAATATTTCAAATTTCATATGTATTAATGTTCAGTAGGTCTCCCTTGTGACGGGTCGTACCTTGCGACGGGTTTTTCCTCTAACAAAATGAGTAGAGGGAATATGTGGGGCACCCCCATGTGCTTCCCCTTTTCCCTTAAATGGGTCATTTGTGAGGGGAAGTAGTACCCGTCACAAGCTTGTGACGGATACTGCCCGTCACAAACATGAATTTGTGATTAATGTTAACCTTAAGCATGCACACATTATTTGTGGAAAACAAATACAAGTGTCAATGCTTGAAGGTTTAAAACCGTACTGTAAATCCTAGTGCCCACCACTTGTTAACAACAATTTGTGTAACACGATTTTACACTAATACATCGTATTATTGTAAACAGATTGCTTATTAATTTGAACAGTTTGTGTAACATGTTTTTACCACTTGTTAACAACAACTTATAGTTTAAATTCGTAGATTATAAATCCTGAAGCCACCACTTACTTATTGTAAAATCGTTTTACACAAGATTTCAGCGGGACACGATTGATAATTTAATAATACAACTTCACCTAACTTGTTCGATCACTTAGATGGTAAGGAGTAAGGACACGATAGCATTTCTCATTAAATTTTTATACTAACTTTTTCTGTTGAAGAAGTAATATTAACAAGGCACGTGCGTAACATCATGCAAGTTTTTGGCGTCATTTTCGATTAGTCCTTTGAATAAAAGAAGGTACAACTATTTGTACGGCACTTCGCCGAATACCTACCACTACTAAACCTACTTCAACCACATCAACTCTCTTTTTACACGTTTCTATTCCACAACACTTATTATTATGGACTTATGGTCCATTTTTTTTTAGCTCTGTGCCAATTAATAAGCGTAAGTCATACTTAAGATGGACTATTCATCTTAAACCTTAAGACAGATTAAGCATCACCACATAGTTTATAAGGAGAAAATGATTGTCATTTTCCAATGCAACTTAACATGGAATTGGAATATATTTGAATTGTCTTAAACTATAGACGGATACCGACCATTTTAAATGAAAATTTATGACTAAATAATCTTAATAATTACATTAATTATTTTACATGAAAAAAATGTTATTAGAACAAGTTCATCTCACTTAAAAAGGTAGGGAGTTTTTATCAAATGAATCTGCTTGCGTTATTGCGTAAAGAGCATCTCCAATGATTATAAAAAAGGATATGCTTGTAATTTGTTAAAATATTCAAGCAGGTTGCTCACCATTGGAGTTGGAAAAATACGACCTACTCGAAAGCTACAACGGCTCTACAAAGCTACATGCTTAATTTCTAGTAACTGGTTTATTAATGGCTAATTAATGTGTAATGGGGTCATTCAAACTACAAAGTATATGTAGCTAACAATTGTTTTAATGTGTAGCTTAAAAGCAATATTGTTAGAAAAACTTACTTGGAAAACTAAGCTATAAATCTACAATACATTGTACCCTACCACTAAAGTTGCTCAAGCTAATATTTGATATTTTTCATGTGAATGTTAATATTGTCATTTTGATATCAAAAAAATTGTATCGACTGAAACAATTTTTAAGATTTAATTGTTGATTAATAAATGTAGATAGTATATTAATTTATAAATTTTACTTAATATTGTTGTTGCGGTGCTTCATTTTAATGTCGATATATGGCCTTAGATATGTTAAGGCGACGTCCCTGCGTATATGTTATTTAATTTTCCAATATGTGAGAAGATAAAAATCCTTGTATTTCGCATGTTATCATGTGGAAATGCGGACACATAAAAATCTTAAATAAAGTCGCCTTAATTAGTGTTATCTATAATCTATCTATTTTATGGTCTAATTAAAACCACTCTCTTAGCTTGGATTTAGACCAAGTTACAATAAAATGTTGTGACTTCTTGACTTGTAAATTGATCCACTTTTTAAGACCTCTTTTTTTAGGTGGTATATTGAATATACCCTTTTGATTTTACTAATAAATTCCGTATATTAGTTAATTAAGAAGTTTATTCTAGTGAATACAATTTTAGAAGGGTGACCTATAAATTGATTTGGATTACAAATTGATAATTTAGCTATTACTCCGCATGTAATAATAACCACAAAATTGCATATAAATTTTGGATTAAATAACCTAATCTAGATAATATCTTTATATTTCCTTTTTTTTACAAATCCTTACTCTTATCCATTTTAACTTAAAATTTTAAGGAAATTGTGACTATCTTTAACTATTTTTTACTAGCAAATTTACATTATCCATTTAATTTAGTAAATCTATCTACATCTTTATCTATAATCCATTTACTTTTTAGCATTGTATCCCCCAAATATTGTTATTCATGGTATAAAAAAAGCCTAATCAATATTGTTATACTCCGTATCTAATATTTACAGTTAAATCATAAAAACGGGTCGCACCCATAAGAATGAGAGAAAATCATTTCATAAGCCGTCCTACCTTGACTACAGAGATAAAATAAGAACGTCATTTCGAATGAAATATAATACGAATGATGCATCTTACAGGGTACTAAATTTATACTCTCTCCGTGTCGATCATTTGTTTGCATTTGATTAAAATACCCTCGCAAAGAATAAAAAGATAAACAAATAATCGAGACGGAGAGAGTAATAGTTGTCTTCTGAGAGACCGTCTTACGAGAGAGGTCTCTTTAAATAGGGAATCGGCAAACAATAGAAATTAGTAAGTTAAAGTTTCAACAAATTCTTCAAATTGGGATATGAATTGAATGAAGGGAATTAAATTCAAATTATGATAAAAAGTAGTAAGTGAGTAATTAAGAAGATTAAAGAGAGTAGTAACTCAAATGCACGAAAACTCCATGAGCAACCGCAAATTCAGCGAAAACCAAAGACGTAAACAAACCGTAGTACTTTGTACGTTGTACTTTGTCTAATAATTATAATAAAATTCCTAGTATGTCCTTGTCGACTTTTCTTAATAATCACTTTATTTACTTTATACGCTCCTTCTGCTGGTCCTCACCCGGAACTCCAACGTCTTTTAGTAGATTGACACCGTGACTCTATGAGTGTTAGGCCCTGTTATTTTGGACTTAAACTCAGCCCCTTTAAGTTCAGTTCAGCTCCTATAAGTTCAGTTCAGCTCCTATAAGTTCAGTTCAGTTCAGTTCAGCTCCTATAAGTTCAGTTCAGCTCCTATAAGTTCAGTTCAGTTCAGCTCCTATAAGTTCAGTTCAGTTCAGTTCAGTTCAGTTCAGCTCTTATAAGTTCAGTTCAGAAAAATTCAATTCTTACAAATTAAGTTCAGAAAAGTTATACGGAATAGATTATTTATGAAAACCGATATAAAAACATTTGACATTAATTAGTGGAATGACATTTGGTCATTTGAAAAAAAGGTGGGTGTTAAAAAATCGTAATTGCTCTTTCATGGACAAGTTTTACTCTTTCATGGACTTTTTGGCATAACTTTTCCACACATTACCCTTCTACTAATGAAAAAGAAAATAGTGATAATAAATCATCTCTTTAGCTTCTCTTAAAACTAATCAAATTTTCATCAAATTAGTCAATAATTAATCTTATTTCTCATAATCAAACAATAATTCTTATTTCACTAATTAATTCATTCACTATGTGTATCAAAGTAGATGCAAATAATCATGTATTGATTAAATTAGGGTTAGATAAAAACATGATTTTTGAAATTAGAGTTTATGGGGGAAGGTGTGGCTAGGGTGCCAAGGGAGGGGGAAGGGTGTGGCGGTTGGACCGTCATCTGCAGAGGGAGTTGAAGGCATGCATGCTTGCAAGGGGAGCCGCCTGTGCGTGTGCAAGAGGTGGGGGATATGAGGTGGTGGTTGTGTTGAGTAAGGGGTAGGGTTGTCCATCCAGGTGGTGGCGGCGTGGCTGTAGGTGGTTGACGATGATGGTAGTCGACTGGTCGGGAGTGCAGTGCGGTGGGCAGCCGGTCAAGGGTGGCGAGGGAGAGGGTCGGTCGGCGGCGGCAACCACGGGCGGTGAAAGGGGTGGTGAAAGAAGGTGGCAGAATTCAAAAATGAGATTTGAATAGAGAAGTTAGAAATTGAAATGGAGGGGTAAATTGGTCAATTGTGTCCATGAAAGAGTAAAACTTGTCCATGAAAGAGCATGACCCTAAAAAATATGTCCCGAATGTCACAAAAGTATCAAATGTCTATTATTGTTTTATACATTCACACTCCATAATTTTATAAGGATGCATAATCTTGGAATACCTATTATACAACATGACGTGACTATTCAAGGAACAGTAGATTTGGGCATGTTTGATGATAAGCGGAAAAAAAACCATGTTAAAGGTACGAAACAAGATAGTAAAAAACATTTGGCGAGGGAATAAATTCGTTGTTACGAGTGATAGTGAAGATAAAGAAGAAAGTGATGAGGAAGATGATGATATGGAAATAGATGGTTAGAAAACGATGTAATATGTGATTTATTTTTTTATCGTAATGTAAACGTAGTAATCTATTTGAACAAACCAATGTACATAAATCGGAATTATGTTATTATCTTACCTTATGTTTTAGAGTATACTTTTTTTTATGACAGTCCTTTCCAAAAAATAAAGATACAGATAAAGATGATGTCAACGTAGTAATATATTTGAACAAACCAATGTATATAAATTGGAATTATGTTATTATCTTACCTTATGTAATAAAGTTCAGTTTAGTAAATTTTAGATTCTATAAATTCTATTCAATTAATTAAAATTAAGTTCAGAAAAGTTCAGATTCTATAAGTTTAGTTTAGTTCAGTTCAGCTCCTATAAGTTCAGTTCAACTCTTATAAGTTCAGTTCAGTTCAGCTCCTATAAGTTCAGTTCAGTTCAGCTCCTATAAGTTCAGTTCAGCTCCTATAAGTTCAGTTCAGTTCAGTTCAGCTCCAATAAGTTCAGTTCAGCTCCTATAAGTTCAGTTCAGCTCCTATAAGTTCAGTTCAGTTCATTTCAGCTCCGATTCAGCCCAAAAGAACAGGGCCTTATTCCATGATCACAAATTCTCATTTAAGATGGGTTGATCCGTCTTAAACTTAAAACTCAAGACGCTATTCCTCTCACTTATTCTTTGTGAGAGGGATTTGACTCGTCTTAAGCTTAAAACGGGTCAACCTGCTTAAAAAGAGTCTTTTTGTTCATGTCCATTACAGTTTGACACTAACATGCTATTCCTTGATATAACTATGTCCACTACTTGACTACGGTGGTGTCGTGTATTAATTGTAGTTTTATGTGAACAATTACGATAAATGTTAATTTGGTCATATTTATCATTATTAAGGTAATTTATTATTGGGTCATTCATTGGACTGAATCAATATCGGGTCACGAATCAGGTTGGTTTAGGTTGGAAAAATAAGGATGCTATCGTTTATCGAGTTAGTCTCGCGTCGGTTTAATTTTGATTCACCCAATTTTCGTGTTATATCCGGTCAGTTTCGTGCGAGCCGTATCGGATCAGCTTTTGCTAGCTTCAATAATGCACAAAAATCAACAAATAGAGTAAATAATACCGAGTATATTTTAAATCAGATTAAATTTCAAATTAGTCATTTTATTTAAATCTATTTCAAATCAAACCATACCCATCAAATACAATATGGATCCTCCCCATTTTTTCCTATCATTTTCTTTCTAATATACTCATATTACTCTTATATACTCGTATCTCTTTTAATTCATTTACCTTTTCCAATTCAATCCCGAGTTAAATCTGAACCATTAAAATAAACTTACCTCTCCATTACCTCGTCAACTACTTCGGCATTCATCTATTCATTCATAACCTAATCCCCCAACCCAATTCTCTATCACAAATTCACAATCAAACCAATTAAAATCAAAATCTTATCAAATCACCCAAATAAGATCAATTTAAGTATCCACATTCCACACTTTATATTCACACACCAACTCCTAGTCTCCTATTATTATTATCACAAATTCTCATTTGTGACGGACACTATCCGTCGCAAGCTTAAGACGGATACCATATTCTCTCACAAAATACCCATTAAGGGTGAGTGGAGAAGCACATGGGGGGTGCCCACCTTGTCCCCTCTACCCATTTCCTCTCACAAAATACCCGTCGCAAGATCCGATCCGTCGCAAGCAAGACCTACTGTATTATTATTATTATTATTATTAATATTATTTCCTTAATAAAACCCCAAAAACTCCCTACCTCACTTCACTCCTCCCCTATATAAACCCCAAACTCAAAAACCGTTAACCCTACAAATATTCCTACCCCTTTTTTTTTTTCTCTCCAATATTTTTTTTTTTTTTTATTATTTTATTTTAATTGATGTGGGGAAGTATTCACATCCGAAGAATCGTAAGAGTAAGCCAAATGATTAACCGTTGGCGTCGAAAATCGTCATCGTCGTCGTCATCATCGTTATCGTCGTCTTCGCAACGGAAACTCAAGATTGGATGTGTACCGTCAGATGTACCGCCGGGACACGTGGCGGTTATCGTAGGCGAGAGCGAGCGTAGGTTTATTGTCCGTGCGAAACACTTGAACCATCCGCTTTTCCGGAATCTTCTAAAGAAAGCCGAGGAGGAGTTTGGTTTCGATAACAATAACGGTCCGATTTGTCTCCCTTGCGACGAGTCGTATTTTGAGGATCTCCTCCGACTCGTCACTCGCTCCGATTCCATTCCGACTCAATGCCGCCGATCCTCCGAGTCGTTCCCGCTCCTCCGCTCCGAAAAACCTCTCTGCTGAGTCGCCACTCGGACCGAGTCGACTCGGTCCGAGTTAGGTTATCGGCCGAGTCGACTCGGTGAAGGGGTAAAATTAGGGATTCGGTGAAATTAGGTTAAATTTGATGGTTAGAAAAGTAGTTGTTGTTACAGCTGTGAATTTTAATGGAAGCTGAAGAACAACAAACACGCCCAAAAAAAAAAAATTGAGGCGTTTTCTATGTTTTTTTTAATTAACTCAGTTGAAAAAACCTGAATTTTAATTGGTAGGAAGTTTGACTGAGTTAATTAATTAGGTTTTAATTTTGGGTTAATTTTAGTTTTTTGTTTGTTAATTAGTGGGAATTTGGGTGGATGATCGAAGAATCATCCCTAATTAAATTCCTTTTTTTTTTTTTTTTATCTTTAGTTGTTGTAAATTGGTCTCTTGATTTCTAGTGAAATTGTAATGTGATTCAGTTCTAGAGTATTTTTCTTGGATATATTTGTTTTAGTTATTTTGATTTTTCATTTCGATTTAGTTTATTTGGTAATGTCGTATTGGGGCCGGCGGGTAATAAGCATGCGCGCCTCTTTGAATTAAAGAAAAAATCTGGTGTTATTCGGGAGGACCGTTCTCTTTTATTGCTAAGATTTTATAATATTCCTTTTCAGTCGTACTCTTTGAAGACGTTTAGGGGGCGCGGGTAATAAGTTTGGTAAGAGAACGCGCGCTTTAACGATGGTGTAGAATAGTTATGGTAACTTTAACATATCATAACGGAAATTTGAAATGACCGTTGATGCTTAACAAATACTGATTAATAACTCGCGCCTCTTAACTCTGACGGGGTAGAGAATAGTTATACGGAGTACTATCTTTTAAATCTAAAGCACCACTTAATTCTAACGGTGGTGTGACATAGTCACGCTATCTTTCAAATCTAACGGAATTGTGAAATGACCGGTGAGGAGTGACAAATACATATCGATTACGCGCCTGTTAATTATAACCGTTACATGGAACAATTGTGCTATCTTTTGAATCTAACGAGAATTTAAAATAACCGATATGTAATAAACGTCACTCTAAGTGATAACACGCGTTTTCCAAATCCGACGGTAATATAGAATGGGTAATAATATGTATACCATGGCTAATTGACAATGGCATGGGACTTATGATTTTTTTTTTTTAAAAATGTTTTTGAAATTATTGCGCATAATATATTTTGATATTGTTCATGGACGGTTGAGAGTTTGTAACTTTTGGAATTTCATAATTTCTTGGGAAATTAAATGGGTGGATTTTGAAATGGATATGGGATAGGATTTGGCTTATTTGTCATTATCTCTTTGAGTAGGAAATGTAGCAATATCTTAGCAATTGAGGTAGATTAGGATTGTTGATTAAGTAATTAGCTTAAAAAAGATTATAATTAAAATGATTAATATTGTAATTAGAAGATTTGTAATTTTGTGCTATATGTAGAGAAGAGTGAATTTTAAGGATTATTGTAGATGTTTGGTTAAGTTGCTATTTCTTATATGCACCATAAATGAGATATCTTTTTCAAGTTTTCTACTCTTATTTGAGGTTATTTGATAATCGGTTGTTGATAGTTCGATTTAATTCTAGGCGTGTAAAGAAGAATGTGTTGTTAAACAAATGGATTTAATTGTACTATAAATGTGTTGATTCTGCGATTGATGTGATTGTCTAAACGTGAACGCTTCATAGTCAAATTTTGAATAAAAGTGCTTATTGTTGATAGTAGTAATTACTGTTGTTGAACCGTAGGTAATATGATTTTGTTGAAAATGTTGGATGTATTCATAACGAAAATTAATAGAAAAAGAAGTGTAATAGATTAAATCATTAGTTTAAATTCTTTGTTAATTTCTCTTTGTAGTAGAGATAGTCAAAGTACAATTATTGTTCTAGTTCTTTGTACTTATGGTTTAAACTACGCATTAAAATGATGCAATTATATAAGAACACCAAGACTTGAGAGAGGCGGTCTTACATTAAATTATTAATAGACTGTTTTTTTTACTACTTTTAATATATTTTTCATTTTCCTTTTTATTGTTGATCATATTCCAAAGTAACTCGTTAATTTCCTACCTATTTTTTCATAATAAACATACTTATTTTCCAACCGTGCTTCATAACTGTTTTACAACTTGTAATTCCATCCTTAGATGAATTGGAGAATTCAACATACTCCATTCGTCTAAGCCATTTGTTTACTTTTTTCATATTTTAGCGTCTCATTTATTTGTTACCTTTTCATATTAGACCGCTTTAAATAGGTAATTGATACTACAATTGCACATTGTGGTCTATTGGTCATCCAATATCACTATCTACAAATGTTCCTTCTCTACTCCTTGGTCTTTATGCCAAAAATATAGGCAAATAAATGAGTGGTATTACAGGACGAAGAGAGTATTATCTTAAGAAAGTCCATAACACAAGAAAATCACATTTTAAGGACAGTGGTTGAGATGGGGGCTCGCATGGGTGCTCGGCCGCTCGGCCGCCCTATCGGATGGAATTTTTTAACGTTGTAATTAAATGTTCAGATATATTTTATGTGTATCTTATATAATTAGTTGTTCATCCTCTTAAAATTTTTCACCCCCTAAATTTAAATCATAATTCCGCAACTGTTCAGGGATTGCCTCGTGCAAAATGAAATACAAAGATGATCCGCAATTTGTGCAACACTTGATTAAGTTACCAGTGCTCCAGGCTTATATTGGGCTTTATCCAGCAAGCCCAAGTTACAATGGGCCAAAACATAAAAAATGATATATGTAGGGAATTTGGAAATCTGCGGTGCAGACGATAGTCTTATAGACTTAGGAGTCGTTTGGTTCGGTATAGGAAAATGGAATTCCCGGGAAGATGAATTTCATATGAACTTGAAAATCATGTGAATTGTATAAATGTTATTTGGTTGAATGTGGGAACTTCAATTCATATGGGAACTCCCACTTACCTAGGGGGACCTAGGTAAGTGACTTCCTACATTATGTAAAAATTGAAGTTCCATAGGAAGTTCCACTTCCCATGAATTGGGCAACCAAACAAGACATCATTTAGCTAATTCCCATGATATTCCAATTCCCATGAATTTAAAAGGCAACCAAACAACTTCTTATAAGTTATACCATGTAATTGTGGACATGCTACCTGCGCGCGCATTTCCGATACCGGATATCTACACTCGACATATCGACCGAGTTTATAACTTATTCTAACATTATAAGTTACAAATCCGGGCTCTTAGACAGTTTGAAGTCATTAATAGATGTTATCTAACAAACTCATTCGATAAAGTCATCGATTGGTAGTATTCATAACTTAACTACAACCCGTCAACATTAATATTGTCTCGTAGCCTCCCTATAGAAAAAATAAAGGGGCAGTAGGCAGAATGTCGCCTTATGTTCATTTATTGTTCAGGCTTATCTTTAACCTGTTTTAAGAATGATTTGAACTCGGCTAACACGAATCATCATTCGAAAATGTCATCAAGAACTTTTGAAGAAACCGAAAAGGTAGAGGCTAAAGAATTTTGGAGACTTTTTGTAGACTACTATCACTCTCACTATCAAACATTCTTGGCTCTTCTCATTTGCTTGTTTCAACTTCATCATCATTAAGTTGGCTCATTCAAACAGCTCATTGACATGAACTCATAGTGGTACCTGCAGACAATGCAATACTAGTCACTCTACAAATTAAAGATTAATTAAGATGCTAAAACAATCTCATCCACAAAGTAAAATGAAATATTGTTTACTAATGGCACCATTGCATGTCGGGTCTGGTCAATTCGGGTATTGGATAATCATGTTCTGGTCAAAATGGTCAACTAATTTCGACCCACTTTCAGATCTCGTGTCAGCTTTATCAGGTAAGGTCATTCGGGTCGGGTTATACTGTGTCTGATACCTGGCCTTAACATAAAATGAAATATTGGTTACTAATGACATTATTCTTGTACACTTCACTTTGGCTGCATGTCGTGTTCTGGACACCTGACATTTGCACAATTGCACATGACACATTACTTAAATTTATGTTTAAAACGTAAAACATTTTTCACACATTTGCAGTGTCCGATACCTTCACTTAAAGTTGAGTTGGAGTAACATAAATCAACGAGACAAGTATAGGCACATATGAAAATAAGATTTCGTTATCATAACCCACAAAGATGAAAGCCGTAGTACACATGATGAGTTAAATGTATGGAGTGCAACTTTTATTGTGCTATCATTGTCCAAAATCTAATCGTTTAGTTATGAGGATGGACCATATTAGATTTCAAGCACTTCAGGAATGATTAGAGATTTGTATAGTAGTATCAACGAAATACTATTGATTTATAATGTATGTGAGGTGAATAAGCGCGGGTAAGTTATGTGGTAATGTCATTTATCTTCAATTCAACCATGCATCCATACTATATAATTAAGCCAAAGACTATTTTATAGGCACTGATAAATTCACCATCGCTTTTATAAATGTAACTCAAATTGTGAGAGTGAATAATACAATAGCTAGCTATATAATAACTAGCTTCCATCTGAATGTCAATAGTAAAAACGATAGCAGATTTATCATTACTCATTTATTATTATTAAAAGTTTATATTTTAGAAAACTTTAACAAAGTTAAATCCGAAAGAACAGGACGTAAGGTCCTTAAAGCAGAGGTCGGGGTCGTTTTCCGTATCTCAACCTACCCTTGATCTTAGCCGGGAGTAATTTATTGGTAAAATCGTCTGCCTTAAATAAAAACATTTCCAGGAAATATATTATAATCCCACTAGCATATATACTACGAAGTATTATTCAACAATTGCTGCAATTTCCTTCAGTCCTTGTAGAACAAATTTTTTATAGGAAGTCCGTACATTGTCCTATGAAATATGAATGAGTGAATGACAATGACCCCAGTTGGCATTTACGATCGTCATATCCGTCTTAAATATAAGACAAGTCAAATATACTAATATGGAATGAACAAGCTAGATGAAACAGTATCCATAGAGGAAAAAAATATTTGTCCTATATGTCAGGTGGTATGATATTTGATCAGTCTTAAAGACTAAGACGGATAAAACATATAGCTCTGCCTTAAGGAAGACTAGCTGACAAAACAAGAAGAGAAAGTTTGTTAAGTAAATATTAAGTAAGATGATTTTGACGTATCGTGTTAATTCATATAACTATGTTTATATATTTTCATTACATTATATTGATATACATACAAATTACTAGACTTATCTTACATTGAAGATCGTCTTGTAAGAATAAGTATTATTGATATTACAATTAATTACAATTTCTTGTTTAAGACAGCAAATATGTTAAATAAGACAAAAGTAAAATACCTACATAATAACAAAAAATTTATCCAATCTATACAAGTGAATATTATTTAATCCGTTTTACCCTCAAGACAAATATATACATCCTAATAATTTGATTGATATATACAAAGAGTTCTAAGATCAGATATTGTTTATAGATATACGGAGTAGTTATATATGATTATAATAAATTAACGTAATAATAACAAGCTATCATACAAGTAAATAAATTACTCGCAAATAGTTGGGAGTAACCTTTCTTTTCAACTCTTCTAGATCAATTTTCATAATTTTGACCAAGTCCTTCATAAATTTACTCATTAAACGAAAATATCAATACAATGAAAAATGATACACACATTTCAAATTAATATCTTACATAAAAACCATGCATTACTCGATCTAAGGTTAGAGGTTCGATTCCTGCTTATTTATCGTTAGAGACCACCGACGTGACAGAATTACTCACTGTTAGCGACGGTAAACACTTTACAACAAAACAAAAAGAAGCAAACAAACAAAACAAATAGATGTTTGGAGATCTAGAATTTGAGAAAGAACACATATCATTACTCTCACAGGGCGAAGAAGATCTAACCACTGAAAGGAAAAGCTTACAATTTTGTACAAGTTGACTCAATCCCATACCATAATATGTGGGTCTATAATTAGATTAATCTTATCAACCCACAACAAAAATAAAAATAAAAATAAAAAAATTAAATGGGTTTTAATTTTTAAAGAATTAAGATAAATGGTAAAAAAAAGAGAAGCATAAAAAGTACTGGTAGTAGTACACTTGCTTCATCTTAAGCCCATCTTTCTTCAAGAAAACTCAATCCCACTTTGGTCGATAAAAACCGGATTCTTGTGTAAGACCGTCTTACACAAAAAAAATTGTAAAACGAGCATTTTTGCTGTTTTTATTCCACTTAAATGAGACGTGATCTCAGAGTGGATCCAGACCGTCTTACAGGAGACTAACTGGCAAATAAGGTCACCTAAGCATGGAAGTAAGTGAAAGAAAAAGACTTTCTTCACAAGGAATAGTAAGACCCATGTCATGATCAAACCCAAACTCTTCTTCAGCCCATTGAAGTAAGCATTGGAACTCAGGGTGAGATAAGAAGGAGATAGGAACAATGTATCGACTTCGATTTACGCCGACGTAGACCGGGAAATGGCCTTTTGGTACGTCAATGGGGAGACCATCTTCATTGTAACCTTGTTTCTTACCTAAGCTAGAACATCTCTTTAGCATTTGCTTTAGTAGTGTTGTTTGAGATTGCTTGTTGTTGTTTTGTTTTCTTTGTGCCATTTTGGTGTAAGGAAGGGTTGGTTTTTGATGGAGTATGTATGAATAATGTATGATGATGTGAAATGATAGGAGTGGTGGGAAGAATGAAAAGGTTGTGTAGGGTATTTATGGAGGGAGAAAAGATAGAGAGAGAAGTGAAAGGGAGATCGAACATTATTAAATCCGATAAAGCTGACCTGATTTGTGCGTAATACTCTGTAACTCGATATAACTTTGAAATAGATTCAATCGATGAAATTGTCGGTCCCAACGTGTTTCTTAGGCCATGTTCTTTTCTGCTGATGGGAATTGAACTAAACGGAGCTGAATGTAAATAAGGAGTTAATTTCCGAAGACATGAAGTGAAGTAAATTGAATAAATTACATAATCAGCAACTAACACACTAGAAATATACTCGTACTCAAATTGACCTTGCCCAATCAGATTGATATAAATTTTAAGAATTTTATAAATTACAGTTGTGACCCTACATCATTCTGTAAAGGTTTAAGGGTTATTGCAAATTCGCAACCACGATTTAAGAGCTATATTAATTACATTTATGAGTCGATAATGAAAAAGAGGATGTCAAGGTCAATATCGAGATTAAATCTCAAACCGAGATTAATTCGACCCATATTAGAAGGGGGACCAGGGTGGTCATGTGGTGTGTAGGGTAGGTGTGCAATGCAAAGGACAGGACACGGGCGTTTATGGAGAGTGTGTATATTTGTGTTAAAAAAGGACAATAGGAGAGACCATGGCATTTGGCTTTAGGCCCCTCTTTTGTTGCGCCTTCTAATGTCTTTGTGGATCCCCTCTCTCCCTCATTCTTATTATTTTTATGTCATTATTTCAATAATTCTAATATCTAGTGCATTTTCCTATCTTTGAATATCTTCTATAAATAGGTCTCATTTCAGACGATTATTTATGAGACCATTTTATGAGCAGATGTAATTGGTCACATTTCGTAGAAATGACATATGACCATAAAATGGTCACATGTGGCCCGTCGGAAGGCTTTAGACAGAAATGGTCGTCAGATATGAGAAATTGTCATCTTTAATTAGGTTGTATAAGTTCGACCCCTTAGAGTTGCCTTGTTTGTACCCAATCCCTGTTAGCACTTAGATTAATTTGAAAGAGGTTGTTTGTTCTAATACAGTTAGAGATCTTGTGTTTGATATTTAAGAATGTAGAAATGTTAAAATTAATGAGAAATAGCTTTACCGCCTTTATGGTTATACCTGGCTCGAATCCGAACGAAATCGGATAGTGTATACACCCTCATATATACACAAAAAAATTGTTACCTTGTTTGGAGCGGGAGCCTCTTTGGAGATTACGAGTATTGGCAGTGATGGGTGTATCGTAAGTTTGTAACTTGAGAGTTCAGATATCTAAAGTCGTAATGCCATTTTAGTTAGTTCACTCATGACGTAAGTTTCAAATTTTTTAACATCTAACAACTCGTCCTCCCCAAAAAAATACTCCGTAAACTCCCTCCGATCCAACTGATCGGAAGAAGTCTATGATGTTATCGTATACAAAAATAATGAATCTTTAGCATTATAAATGATTGTTTGAGCTAAGACTTGAAGTTGGTATAATGGATTGAGTTCTATCTTCTTGGTTTAAGGCTCTACTACCTTCAAGGCTTCAATAATTAAACATTAATGTTCTAACTATCTCTATTGTATTACTCATATAAGATAAGTATTCCATTAGCAGGACCCTCTAATCATGCAGTTGGTTGTCATTGTTTCTTTCTGATGAAACTTAAATATCATAGCTTGGTTGTAACCCCAGGTGGTCAACATCATAATGATCTGGAGTATATATTTAGGAAGGTGATCTGTGATCATCGACGGCTTAAAAGTTCCGATTAAAATGTGATCACAAACCCGCAATGACCCAACCGACCTGAAACTGAATGCAAGCATGCCCGCTTTTAGTTCCCCCATAGACACCTCCATCCATCAGTAGGTCTCCCTTGTGACTGGTCGGACCTTGCGATGAGTTTTTCCTCTAACAAAATGGGTAGAGGGAACATGTGGGGCACCCCCCATGTGCTTCCCCTTTTCCCTTAAATGGGTCATTTGTGAGGGGAAGTGGTACCCGTCGCAAGCTTGCGACGGATACTGCCCGTCACAAACAAGAATTTGTGACATGCAAATAAAAACAAAGAAACAAAACTTGTTCTAAAATGACAAGTAAAAATAATCCGATTTAACTGAGCCAAACTAAACTAATGTAAACCGAAATTAGGGCCCCTTAAGTTGCACATTAGCACCCAATATACAATCCGCCTTGCTTGTGACTGTCTTCAGCTTGTGACTTCTCACAATCCCTCACCCACTTGCCCCATACTTATCCCCCCACCTGCTATTTAAAAAGACCTATTTTGTCCGTCTTCGATGAGAATTTGTACCCAATTCAAATCAAGTACAACTTCCACATCCTAGCAAACTCCAATCAAACTAACAAACTCCTAGTAGACAAGAGCACATGTAAATGGAAGTACAAATCCTCAAAATTCTGATACCACTATGATTATAACATTATAAAAAAACAATAAGTCTTGCTTGTGACTGGGCGATCCGTCACAAGCTTGCGATGGGTCAAATCTCTCTTACAAAGAGCAAGTGACAAGACAAGTGGGGGCTCTATTTGCACCCCACTTGCTCTTTGTGAGGAGGATTTGACCTGTCGCAAGCTTGCGACGGGTCGGTCCGTCACAAATGAGAATTTGTGTATAAAAAAAATAAAAAAAAGGTGAATGATGCTACTATTATTAGTACTATTTCCCCAGATTAAGATTCCTCCTGTTTTTTGCATAATACATTTAGTGAAATTACACTAAGAAAGAAACTGTACTGCAAAGGTACAATTACAGGGACCAATGTTTTGGTATTTTGTGATTGTTTATACTATGGATTCTGTTGAACTTTGTGACAGTTACAAAATAACCCACCATGTGTAATTCTGCCACTATTTTTGAGGTGTCTTTTTAATAATTTCTTGACCAAAATAATCTAATACACTTTTTTGTTGGCTTCGTACAGTTACAGTTGGGAAAATACACTCAAAGTACTAACTGTTCAACAACCCAACTCAATGACTCATTATTTTCACAAATTCTCATTTGTTCTCATTTGTGACGGGGAGACCCGTCGTAAGGTCAAATCCCCCTCATATAGAGCAAGTGGAGGGGCAAGTGGGGGCAAATGGAGCCCCCCACTTGCCTTGCCACTTGTTCTTTGTGAGGGGGATTTGACCCGTCTCAAGCTTGCGACGGGTCGCCCCGTCACAAGCAAGACGTATTGCATTATTTTAGCTTAGTTAAAGAATAAGGTCATCTTTCTTTTTGGCTTAACTTCAGCTCATTTTATTTTCGCTCGATTTTATTCGGTTAAGTTTAGTTCAGTTTAACTTTAGTCAAATCTAATTAGCTCAACTCCACACAAAATTAAGTCTAGCTTCAGCTCCATTCACTTCAATTCACCTCTAGTTACTTTAGTTTACTTCAGTGCACCTCCATTTAATTATGTTCAGCCGAAAAGAACAAGGCCTAAGCAGAAGATCGGTGCCTTCGTAGTTCTTCATATAGTGATGCAATTGATCTTAGATCGTCATATACAAGATGTTAGATCAAATAAAATATCATCTTTCTCAAAAATTTGTCAGATCCCCTCGCGAAAGTTTGTGTGAAGAAGCAACGATATAATAGAGGGCATGCATAAGCGTCTTTATTCAAATTAGAGATCTTTGTTTCGGGAAAGACTGTTTCTTGATTTTACAATATTGTATTTCGTGATAACAACGAGATTAATAAAAAGTAACAATAGTAGCATCAAAAGTCGTGTAAGTAATGATATTAACAACAAGAATAGTGAACGTGTATTAATAAATTTTATCTTAGTCCTAATTCTAAAAATAACATATAAAATAAATTATAAAATAAATTTAAATGGTAAATATAGGTAACCTGGGCGGCGCGAGGCATCAATGTAACAACCCCAAATACCAAAGAGCCTTACAAGACATCCTTAGTATTTCGGGATGCTACTATCTCGGTTGCCCGAGGTAGTACATATCAAATCAAGCGATAAACAAAAAATATTTTATTAACTTAATGGTTTAAATTCAAATAATAGTCTCAAACTAGATAGCATACCGTCTAATCCAACAATCCAAATAACAATGTGCCAAGTACTATAAAGTAACTAATGTCTAAGACTCCATTAAACACCGCATAAGCTATGACTCGATAAGGTGATCCCCAACAACATCCCAGCGCAGCTCATCTAGTTACCCGTTGATCACCTGCTCACCATTCCCCAATGGATCACATTAGTTGTGTAAAACATTAGCGGGGTCAGTAACTTAATATACCGACCAATGTACAAGACAAACAAAAGAGAAAGAGAAATCAGAGGGCCACCGCAGCGGACACCTCAGTAGACTCAGGTAACCATCCCTGTTATACAAAAACCATCAATTGACCCTGGACCGCAGCCACAGGCGTCGAAATTCCATCTCACCGCAGCGAGACAAACCCGGAACATTAATGTGCACATCCCCCACGTAGCGGGATAACTACGAGGGCATCCCCCACGTAGCGGGATAACTACGGGGGCGAATTCGGGGTGTGATCCGTCTCCCAACGGAATCACCAACCAGTAACCATAATAACCATCGACCATCGTAGCAACCCAAACTCCAATCCCGAACTCCATCATCATCATCATAAATCAAACAATCAAGTACCATACAATATCTCATCACATCAATTAGCATAAGCAAATACTGAGTAGGGAAACCCTACCTTTTAGCAAATCCACAAATACGCACAAGCAAGGAAATCAAAAGTCCTCTTCTACGAATCCTCCTCCTAAACATGTAGTAATCATCTACTTACTACTACCTCGTTTCCCTTTTCCCCCAATTGAATTAGTATTAAATAATTCAATACAAACAATAACAATAACCATTAGACAATCACTTACCGATTGGAATCAACAAGACAAAAGCAATAGATCCGGCATAGAATGATTAAAGATGATCTTTAGAAGCTTTGAGGGAGTTTTAGAGAGTTTTAGAGAAACTAGGGTTTTGACAAAGAAGCGTAAACTGAAATTATGTTTTAATCTTTCTTATAAATAAATCCTTAATCAAACCGTCCAAACTAATCTCGCAGATCGGAGTACTCAGTCGAATACACCTCACTCAGTCGAGTGCTCACCACACTTGGCCGAGTGCCCAAGAACAGAATACTGTTCAACTGACATACCAACCCTACTCGGCTGAATACCCTCTACTCGGACGAGTACACGATGTACTCGATCGAGTAAGCTTTACTCGACCGAGTACCTAGTAATCAGAAATACGGAGTATTACAACCAACACTTGTTATCAAAGATATTGGTTCATAAATAAGAGCCTATTGTAGTTCATATTTTGACGAAGCTAGTCAAGCTAAGCTACCTACAATAAGAACAACTTTACAAACTCGAAATTAACAGCCACCATTTGACTTGCTCTAAGATGATCACGGTTTCATCTATCCACACCATGTTCTTTTCATTAATGAACTAAATTTAATATCCCTTGGAGATTATTATTATTCTCTGCATCATATCATTTTTGATTTTGAAACTTTGCCTAAACGCGTAATTTATCATGATTACTTAAACTATTAAAGTGATCTTCATGATCCTTTTGCAGGACAATAATATTAGTTTATGCTTTTATTAGTTTGAAGCTTAACTTCTACTATGACGTATTCAATTGGATGCTACTCCTATATTTAATTCGTAGAATTCTTGTTAAGACCGATATATTCGTTTTATTAAAACAGATTAAATAAATATATTTTGATAAGAAAAAATGTCTAGAGACTAACAAAAAATTATCTCTATCAGATTGATATAGTATTTAAGTTCGTTTTAGAATTAGAACTGATGTGTCCGTCCTAAGTAAAACTAACTGGATTTTAATTATGTAGTAAAGTAAGATTATTATATACAACATTGTTCGTGTTTATTCTAGGATCTCTATGTTCAAGTTACATTACATTGATAAATTCCACTCCTTTGTTTTCTTTTGATGTTGTGTGTTTGTCTCTATTGATACTAGAGCACGTTATTTTAAGTTTAAAAATAAAGAAAATATTGATTTGAAATTGTACTCCCACTTGTTACGAACTTACTATCTTACTACTCTAGAAGTCAAGTGAACCTTTAGAGATCTAAATTCAACCTTTATTTCGAAATGTGTGTAATTTAATTATATGGGATCATGATTACGCCAAATTTTTTATTTTTCTACTAGAACAACCATAATATTGCTCTAATACTTAAAAGGAATCGATCCCTAAATGGCTTGTAAAAATGTATAACGTTGTGTAAGAAAACTTGCCTATTAAGTTCAATGTCAGTAACCCTTTTGATAATCTTCCCTAATCAATGAGTTTTATCTTAATTAAATATCGTGTATAGTAAAAAAATAAAGAGCACATAATAACATATCGAGGAACTAGTTTGCTTTAGAGTCTTTTTTACAGATAGTATAAGTTACAACAAATTACACTTATCCTGCACTTCGTAAAAAGAAAACAGGTACTCCATATTAACAACACATTTCCAAATTTCCAAATGTCCAGCTAGGTAGTCCACAAGTCTATGCCCCTAAGAATCCGTATAAATCTTGAGAGATGGTAACGCCACAACCAATATCACTGAACGCAACTAAAAATATTAGAGAGTGAACAGTAAGATACTTTATATGTAGCTTGTATTTGAGTGACGTAAATAAAAACTGTAATGACGTTATCACACCCCTAAATCTAGCCCATATATATTCGATCAAAACTCCGCATTTAACCGCCTCTAATTTACTTAGTTAACACTTCAAGCCTACCATATCTAATATCTTGTCATTTTTTCCTTTGAAGTGGTTAAACATCTAGCAATAAGAAGTCTTAACGTGGTCCTAAAAATGTTGACCAAAATAGGAGAGAATAAAGCCACAAATGAACTAGTAACTACCACTTTATTTGTGCATCTACCTACATTAAATTTCTATATGACAAAGATGGTATATATCTCCTATTTTAAGCCTTAAAAAAACACAGTTGTATACTTGTAATATTGTATATATATGTACTATAAAACACCCTTTTTTTGTAGGGTTAAGACTCATTAAAACTAAAGCAATGGCACATGAAATAACACCGGTCCACCATGCATGCATACATCACTAAATATCAACATCCAACAAGACTTGAACTCTCACCAATTCACCATAGACTAGACCAAAACTATCTAGCAAATTGGCTAAGGTTTGTCTGTCTAACGGCGTTGAAGGGCCCGATGCCCCGATCGTGGGTGGCAGCGAATCAGCGATCGACCACGAAAATTAAGTTTGTAAGCATGAAAACGTAAAATGGCTTGAAAAACATATTTCTAATATCAATTAAGGCTCATAAGTCATAACTAACTGGACACGTGTATGAGTTGTTTTGAATCCTTTTCACTTACAACCCATTTTAGATAATAATTTGTATACTTTATAGATGTTGAAAATTTATAAATAATATTATAGCTAGTGTTCTGAAATCTTATGTATATATTTATCAATATGTAAAGTACTAAAGTTGACTTGTGTAAATGAAAAGCTCTCATCTTCTAAATAAGTGATTAGGATTTCGATTTTGAACTCCTATAAATGAGAACTATTAAAGATATATCAGGAGAATATATTATTAGCAAAATATGATCACGAATACATATAGGGAGTAGAATATTATGACTTATGAGTATCGTCTCGAACTTTTTAGGAATATTACAAAGTCGATCATTATACTATAAATGTAGTCCATGATTAAGTAATTCTTGTTTATAAATGAGCATAACACTAAATCTAAATCATAATAAACACATCAAATCTGAAAAGGGTATACCTGTGATATTGACTTAGACATCCACCATTTAACTCTCATTTACTTAAATGAAGTAATGAATATTTCAAACACGAGGTTAAGGACTTAAGGGTACGATCGACTTCCTTAAACTGTACTCCGTACTTGGTAGCATGCTCTTCACTCTTCAGTACATTTTAAGTACATTGTTTCTCATATAAATACATTAAAGTACCAGAAATTAATGCACTGACCAATTTTACATTTTAACTCCAATATTTTATTTTCTCCAATTATTTGTTAATTTTAGTGTTTGAGCAAAGAGTGTTAACTGTTAAGTTTGTACAACAAAATGTACTATAAGTCTATAAGCAGTCAGGTGTTGCTGTCTAAGTTAGAAAGTATCGCATGTTCTGTGGACATCAAACAGTAAAGAGGCCCATTAAACCCAACAATAATCTTTGTCTCGGCCCACAAGACTACTGTAGTAAACAACAATTGTACGTATATTTCTCTGTAGAATTGATCATGACCAAAGCAAAGCTCTTACCCTCCACATGCTAGCCATGTTACTTGACTTAAATTCCATTCCTTTTCATTGAATTGATGGAGGGTCTAAAGACTCTAACCTGACAAACTGATCAATCGGGCTAGTTTTGGATTGGGCTAATTTCGGATATCAAGATCTTGGGTTAGGCAGAGCAGAAATTTCAAATTCGGGTCATTTTAATGTCGTTATCAAGTTTTTCATGGATAATAATTAATGTGCAACATTATAAATTTGGTCATCTGGGTCGTGGTTATATTTGGTCAGGTCAATTCGATTTTGGGTCAAACTCGAGTCTTGAGTTCGGTCGGGTTAATTAGTTCAAAACATTCAGGTCGGGCCAGTTTTGCCAAGCTTAGGAGGGTCTATCCACATTAGAACCCAGATGGAACGAGTTGGCGGGTTAGACCACCTACATCAAGTGAATAATCGGTGATTCCAGGTCAGTGATGTTGGATTTGATGCTTCAAAAGAAGCAATCATTGTAAATTGTTCACATTAATTTGGAGCATAGTTCTAAGTTGAATATGTATTTTTCATGGTTGACTCATGTGGTTTCCAATTCGATTGTGTGGTCTCTCATGTTCATCATTTACAACATTTGTTATTTACAATGTTGACTCACTACTATATAAACCTACACTTACAACTCCAAAACACACAACAAAAATCACTTCTATTTTCTCTCTAAATAATTCTCTCTATAAACCCGCCCTTGGAGGTTATTTGGCAATGTTCTTGGTTATGTTCATGTTGTGTCTTCGTCTACACCGGAGGCGCAAGGGTTGTGTAATCCTGGGGGTCGATTGTCATTGAGGCCGTGTGTAGAGGACGAGGCAATTTCGACTTTAGGACAGTGACATAGTCACGCCACAACCTCCTCTCTTATCTAGATAAGTTCTCTCCTCTCTCTATTTATATATACTTATAATATTTACAATCGTATATTTACCGTTATACAATTCTCTATAATTTGGTTTGGTCGTTGATGAAACATATTCATATCCTATTAATAAAAGATAT
Organism: Heliosperma pusillum; assembly: GCA_022085475.1. Lineage (NCBI taxonomy): Eukaryota > Viridiplantae > Streptophyta > Magnoliopsida > Caryophyllales > Caryophyllaceae > Heliosperma > Heliosperma pusillum. The sequence goes on along the minus strand of JAIUZE010046133.1, from coordinate 112,690 downwards.
ATACTTTTATGTCCTACAAGTGCGTGGGGCGGGACATGGTGATTCCACGTCTGATCCCAAGTAGACAGGGTGGTTCCACTTCCATGCCTAAGGTTGGACGTCGTGTTCCATCCCTTTTCCATTTTTTTTTCTACAAAATAATTCGATTAGTTTAATTAAAGTAGTTTTAATTCGACAAGTTCAGTTCAGTTAATTTTAATTTGATTCGTGTAATTGGTTTGTTTGTTAGTTTATTGGTTAACGAATTAAGTCGTCGACAACGAATTGATTTTCGAATTGAGAAACAAACATGACGGTTGATTAAGATCTTGTTTTGTTCAACATCGGAAGATGACCTAAGTCGTCGACTTAGATAATTTATCGACGACGTGAGTAATTAATATGACGGCGAATAGGAGCACCCACGTCGGCACATCAAATAGTAGAGAGGTCCATCCAACCCAATTTAACAATAAACCTTTGTACGGCACACAAGACTATTCTCACGAGTCTTACCCACCACATGATATCCATGTTACTCTTGCCTTATAGAAGTACCCCCTCTTATAAAACCGATTACGATTGTTTTTTACACTATTATAAGTTTTGAAACTTACCTATAAAACTTTTTAATTATGCAAGAGCAATTAGTAAAGCTATAATATTGGTCATTGAAAACCTTCAACTTATCCTAAAACCTTGTAAAATACTCACTCTTATCTAAATAAAGGTAACATTGTTTTTTTGTGATCAAACGTTCAAATCTTTGACAAAAAATATCGTTATAAGTATGAAATTTTGACAAACTTATAAATACAACTTTGTTATGAAAAAGTCTTTCATCAAATTTTATTTTTTGTACGCAAGTCACCTATTAATGGAGAAAAATACGGTCAGAGTACCATTTCGAAGACCACCCAAAATTCAATGTTACCTTTGATTTGGATGAAAGAAAGTATTCAATATTTGAAATTTTGCATGTGGATTGTGAGTTGACAGTTCATTTTAAGCTAAACATAAGAAAGGTCTCCAGAAGTTTAGCCTAACACAAATTTTCGGGACCTACGTTGCGCGAAATACAAAGAAACAACATACATTGGAGCTATTTTGAAAGGATTTAATAATATCACTATACCTTTTATTAATGCACAACAATACAAACTAATAAGTCAAAAGGCAGGTTAGTATTAATCGTCTCACAAACACGAGTGACATTAATAATTTCAGAGTATCACTATTCCTTCCAATTTTTAAGGGTTTTGCATGAATTCATCTACATTTCTTCTAATTAAAAAAAATGTCTTCCAATTTCAAAAAGAAAAATGTTAAAAGACATTTTTTTAAATTAAGGAAATGCAAATGATTTTAAAAAAAAATGTTACCTAAGATAAATGAAATGATAAAACAAATAAATTTATCATTGTATTCCCTCCATCTCGGTCATTTATTTATACAGTATATTTTTAGGTGTCTCATTAATTTGTTTACCTTTTATATTGGGAATAACTTTGATGAATAATTTGATCACACATGTCTATCATTATGTACGTGTCATCCAATAAGAATAACTAATTTTAACCCCGTGCAAAATTGCACGGGGTGTTTTTATGAAAAATAATAAATATTATTAACAAAACATACATACTCTAATTGGGTAAAATTTATGAAATTAGCCAATATATTTTACAAACAATAACTCTTATGTAAAGACATTTTACACTAAAGTAGTGTAAAATAACCTTACAATTTTACTTATTGAGAGACTAAATATAAACTGATGGAAAAATGATATAAAAAGTAATAAAGAGTGTACGTATAATATAAAGTTGGATACTAATAAAAAATGGTTACAGTATATAATAAATTAGGTATAACTGATATGAAAACATGAATCAAACAAAAGAGACATTGTTAGTATCATTATTATAAATGGTATGAAAATTATATCAAGGGGTATGACAAAATGGCCGCTCAATAACTGAGCTAGATGTGGTAATCTCCAAAGTTTATTTGTAAACTATCCATGTTTTGAAAAGAGAAATATTTGTCTTTAATTGATTTTTTTACGCTAATCCAGTGTAAAATGATTTTACACAAGATCAACTCTCTTTCAAATAATCCAACAATCCAAAACCTCTATTTCGTTGAGACTAATTAATCAATAAGCTCTTACCAAGTCATACTCTATATGATTTCACGACCACTCAACAAATTCATATATTAATAACGATAATTCAAATAAATCCAATAACATTTTTTTTAAAAAAAAAATAGTGATTTGCTCCCCGACATAGATCTCCCACATCTTGGTCAAAGTTCAGGCATGAATATTCACGTCCAAGTCTAATATTAGACGGGTTTTTATGCATGATCCAAATTTTAGTGTTTTTTATAGTAAACTTTAATACAGAAGTTTGAATTATCATCGTTGATAGATTAATTTTTCAAATCATTGTCGTTATTCGTTATAATTTATATTTGTTGAATTTATTTTTGTTTAATTTGTAATATCTTCAATTTATTTTTTTGGTAAATCTATTGTGATTTTCATTTAAAATAGTAAAAAAAATTAGATAGAAAGTATTCCCGCCGTCTCAATTATTTGTGTATATTTTATTACAATATCTAAGATAAAGTTTAAAAAAATGACTCAGGCGGATGGAAGCAGATTTAAAAGTTAAGGCTAAAGTTGAGAAAGTAGGAAAAATGTTAACGACACATAGTTACGTTTTTTGTTTACGTTTTATAAAAATATCTGCAAATATTTTCAATCGGATTTTCGAATTTGAGTTTATTTGGCCACGTCTTTAATTACCCCAAATGAGTTGTAACTTGTAAGGCAAAGAAAATTTATAAAGAAATATAAATAAATAGTGAAAAAAATGATACACATTAAAAAAAAAAGTAAAGTAATAGAGGTAAAGAAATGTGGTCCACTACTTTGTTGTGATGAGGTGGCTTAATGTGGAGGCTTTAAATGTTTGTGTTTTAATATATAGGGGATCGCAAATAACCTCTACCATTTCCTTCAATTCTTATACCATACACCCAGGTGTACGCTACATCATACTCCCACTTTTATTTAGATTTTTTTCAAAGTTTTAAAACTTCAATCTTATAAATTGAATAATTATAAAAATTATACCATTCTTCATAATTTTTATTTCTCTACAATTAGAGATCACATTTGATATATTTTGGTGTCTATTTTTATTTTTTCTCGCATATTCACATCATATAATTGACATGTTCACATGTTACATTGTGTGAATATGTATATTCTATTAAATGAATATGTACGATTAGCTCAATAAATTATGTTTTTTATTCTTACGTATAAGCAATTTGTGAATATATATTTGTCATATTTTGTGAATATATATTTGTCATATTTTGCGAATACTATATTAATAGTGTAATAATATGCAAGTTTTATTGTGAGAATATGGTTTTTAATTTACGTGAATATATAAATTATGTGATGTGAATATGAGGTTTACTTTTGTATATGTGTGAATATACAATTATATTTTGTGAATGTAAAATTTCTATGTTGTGAATATCTAAACACACGCAGACATAATTGTGTGAATATGTGTATTCTATTACATGCAAAAACATGAGTAACTCAATAAATAAATATATATTTTATTCTTATCAATACGTACTTTGTGAATATGTTTGTTACTTTCGGCAGAATATCTATATTACCTTTTTTGTAAGTGTGTAAGTTTTACTTTTTGAATATGATTTTCAAATTACGTGAAAATGCTAATTGTATAATTTGAGTATCTCGTGAATATGTCAATTATGCGATGTGAATATGTATGTTATTATAAACGTATCAACTACGTGATGTGAATATAAGAGTAAAATCAAAATAAAGACCAAAATATATCAAATGTGATCTTTACTTATAGAGGAACAAATATTATAAATGATGTTATAGTTTTTTTATTTATCAAATTATAATTTTAAAGGGTTTTAATATTGATAATTTATTTTGTCAATAACTAACTAATGGGAAGTTATATGAGTTAGTTATGGGAGTATACTATATCCTACTCTTGGGAGTAGGATATAATTTACCCATTTCCTTAGTATTTCTGCCAAGAACAGAGATAAATAAATGACGCACAATCTGGAACAAAGGGAAATATATGGGTAGAAACACACGTTAATATCTCAAGGTTAGACCTTGTAAACGGGCGGGTCAGTTTCGCGTTTGCTGGTTTCGAATCGAGTTTGAGTTGGGTCAGGTTATTCGGGTTCAGGTAACTTTCGAATAAACTATTATCAAGTCACGCATAATCCCTTTACAACAATGAACATTCGGGTCAGGTCATAATGGGTCGAGTCAATTCGTATTTTGGGTAAAGTTCGGGTCTTGAATTTGGGTCTCGGGTCGAATTCTGGTCGAGTGAATTTTGTCAGGTCTACTCAAGGTATTAGGTAAACATTCAAATCTCCAATACATTAATAGTATAAGACCACTTTACTCATAAGACTAGCTCATTAACCAAAAGCCTAGATGAATTACTAAATAAATTTGTAAAAAAATATTTTATTTTGATAATCTAAAATTTTATATTAATAGCTTGTACATTTAAATATGTTAGTTTTTATCGTAAATTGTCAGGTTGTTAAAATAAAAATAAAATATGAAAGAAATAAAATATTATTTTGGGCTTCTCTCTTTTTGAGCCAGTCCTATGCTATAAGACGATCTTATAAGAGAGTTGCTGTTCGTATAATATACAAAAATCCAAAAAACTTATTTTCAATTTACAAAATTGGGCTTATATATGGAGTAGAGCTGATCAAATGGCCCAGGCCCGCTAGCCCGATTTTTCATCGGGCTTGGGCCTTGAAATTTGGCCCGAAAAGCCCACGGCCCGAAGCCCATGGCCCGAATCAAATAATTGGGCCGGGTTTGGGCCGGCCTCAAGGCCCGAATTTTGGCCCGGCCCGACCCGAACATATGCAAAATTTAATAGATTTAATAAACCAACTGACATCTACGGAGGAGTAGTAATATATTTACCTGTCTTATTATGACAAGCCTAAAATTTGAGCCTAAAGAACAAATATCAATTCACAGTAGAACTACACAACACCGTAATGAAATACTAAAGGTCGGAAGTACATTAGGAGTTTTGTACTGCTGAAAATTGTGCACTTAATTAATCATAGGTCTCTCACTCTCTCCCTTTTGTCTTCTTCTCATCTCTAACTTTAAATAAATAATTGGAGTAATGTATTCTAAAAAATAATTGGGCCAATCAATAATAAGTGTGGAAATCGAAGTTGATTTAGGCCTTGATCACGCACAAAATTACGCCTAAAATTATGAAAATCAAACTTTTTTGTTATTTCGGGAATTTTAAATTACTCAGATCACTTACTTTTTAAGAAAATTAATTAATCGGATTATTTAACTCAAGCATAAAACGAGTGTCATGGTAAAGTAATAACCCAATTTTTTTCTCAATTGAATTTTGACTGCAATATGATTTTTATTTTACCCTTTGCATAATTTTTTTACTGAAGTTATGATTTTTTTTTGTTTGAAAATTAATTTTAGGGATCAAATTTGGAGGTGGGCTTCAAAAATTAGCACTATATACTCTGCTGTAATTGGACAGACAGGTGAAAAACATTTTTATTTACAGCCAGTAAAATTGTACAGTACATTTTTTTTACCCAATTTTGCTTATTGTGTGATATATTGATGTTAGGGTTTATGTTGGTTTTTTTGTTTGATTGTATATATGTATCAATAATTAGTGTGTAACGAATAAAAAGACGTCTTGCATTGTGAAACCGTCTTATTCTATAATTTGTGATATGTATTATGAATGCTAGAATCTACATTGTGTTGGGTTGATGTGAATTGTGTTCTTTTGGTAAATGTAATGCTTGAAAGTTGAAAAGGAACACCTGAACGACGCGACAACGATGGAAAACAGACCCATGTGAGGGTTTCTTATAGCAAAGCTGAAAAATCTGAGTTATCTGACCCCATTTTGGTTACTTACCCACCACATAATTTAAATGCATTGTTTGTTTCTTTGGTTTCTTGCTTGTGTTCTTCAACCACATGTATTAGATTATTAGGCATAAGAAGACGTATATGCGTACTCTTGCTGTATGTATTTGGATAATGATATGTTTTATGTGGTAGTAGTTGACAAGAGATGGTTCATTCTGTTGGACTATAGTTTTTGAGTTGGCTGTTGCTCGGCTTTCTCATGTTGGACTTAATAAAGCGTTGGAGTTTTGACGGGATAACAAAAAATGACTTATTAAAGTGGTTGCTCTTCTATTTTATTGTGAAGTACTAGTATTTCGATGTAATTCCTTATGTAATTTTCATTTAAGGTGTACCTTACATTGCCTTTAAGTCACGGTGGTAATGTTGTTGTTGGTGTTGTGGAATGTGTTGCAGTGTTGGTTTAACTCAAATCTCGCACCCTCAACTAGATTGGCTGATCCTCGTGCTATTCTTATTGGGATTGAAGTTTGTTTTGGCAGAAAATTTATATATGACTATATGAGGATTTAGGTTGGGGTCACATGTAAGGTCGTCTCATGCAAGACTCATTGTTTAATGAAACTTTATGCTGACTGTTAATTGTATATGAAGTTATGATACTTGGGACTACTACAAGTATTCAATAGTGGCCCGTATCCGAGTTTCAGACTCACCACTTTAATTTCCTCGTGCTTCTGTCTTAAGATGAAGTCGAGTGTCAGTTGGTCAATGCAATAAACTCAGGTTCTAAAATGTAAATTATGTCTTGCTTCCTTGGGTTGTTGTAAGATAGTTTTGAGACTGAGTACGTTTTTGGGTTAATCAGTTAATGTTTACAAGATGATTATGATTCTCCAGTTTGAGTAAGATTTGTAATTTGTAAAAACAAAGGAGGTATGAGGATACAAAGCACCTGCAATTGGAACATATAATATGTATCAAAAACCAAGTCTAGATAGCTGGGAGTTTGTTGCACAACTATATAACGAATCGTGAAAATTGTTTTCATTTCTCTGATTATGAGACAGAAGTTTATGTACACTCATGAAGTCTAACTATTCTAATTCTACTGTTCTAGCTATTGAAAATGTTTCTCAATGGGAATTTAATTCAGCAGTAAGATTGATGAATGCTTCCTCTTTGCATGGAATTGTTAAGCCACCCATTGGATGACAGAAGCCGAATTCTTCTTCAGCGTGTCTGAGTAAATCTTGAAATGAAGGATGGCTCAAATACGATAGTGGCACCACATATCTTTTCATTTCTTGTTCACCAACATAAACTGCAACATATCCCTTTGGGACTCCCTGTCTGTTTTTGGAGGACTGTAGTTTGAGAACTTGCTTTGCGTTAGAGATCACGGAAGGCAATCGCATACGTAACATTTTTGCTAAAAAATATGAGTGATTTTGATGAAATATATGGGTTATGAGAGTATAGATATAAGAGTATAAGACTATTCTCAAAAATGCTGTGGGAAGTTTAAGTTAGTGTAGTATTTATAGGAACTGAGGTTCAATTATTTAATTATTTAATTTGTTGAGGTTGTACAATTGGTTGTAAGCAAGGCCCCACTACACTAAGTCTAACATGGGTTTCCTCTATGCTTCTTCTTTCGTTTAGTCATTCAATTATGTAATTGAAAGCAATAGATTAGTACTGATAACTAGTATGTTCACATTGGAAAGTGATGTGCAACAGACCCATGTGACATTGTATGTGGCTCTAAATCAGAGTTTAGATCTCTCTTAGTTTTGGAAATGGTGACCCGACTTGTCAAAGTCTGTCGTCATAACGACTCATCTTTGTTATTGTATCTGGGAATTTGTTAATCTTGCAACGTCATCATCTTTCGTAATATTTCTTGCTTATTTGATTGTATATGTATCATGAATGCTGCATTGTGTTAGGTTGATGGAAATTGTGTTTCTTTTGGTGAATTAATGCTTGATAAGGAACACCTGAACGGCGTGATAACTACGGAAAACAGACCCATGTGAGGGTTTGTTATAGCAAAGCTGAGAAATCTGACCCCATTTTGGTCACTCACCCACCACATAATTTTAATGCTTTATCTGTTTCTCTGCTTTCTTGCTTTTGCTTTTCAGCCACATATATTGGAATTAGGCATAAGAAGGCATTTTTGAGTACTCTTGGTGTGGTATGTTATTTGGATAATGATATTAGCTGTACTATGTAGTAATAGGCTACTAGTTGACAAGAGATGGTCCATTATGGGGAAGTATATACTTAGAATTGGGTGTTGCAAGACATTATAATGTTTGACTTGATAAACCTTGGTATTTCGGTTGATTGAATGTGTTGATTTATTCCATTTCTGATGGAGCCAAAAACTCATTATTTTGTGATTTGTATCATGACAAATTTTAGCAAAACGGCTCACTAGAGTTGTGTGCGTGTGTGTGTGAGGAGGGGTGGTAATGTGAAGTACCCGTCACTCATAATTTTCATTTTGGGTCATTTGTAAACAGGTTTTCTGTGTCGGATCCCTTGAGATAGCGAGGAAATGTTGTTATCGTTGTTGAATTAGAAAACAACTCAACTTTCTGGCACCCTCAACTAGAATAGTTAACCCCCTTGCTAATTTTGTTGGGCTGGAGTAAGGGAACTGTAATGTTTATTGGATTGTTAAGAGTCTTTGATTTGATGTGCACAAAGGCACATAGGAGATGTTTTTGCATGTGAGTCTAATCTGTTTAACCCTATGATTAAAAGACAACTTCAGGAGGATTTGGATTGGTTCACATGTGAGGTCATCTCATACAAGACTCACTATTGCACGAGAGTTTATGCCAATTACTTGATGTATATGATGTTATTTTACTCCGACTACTACAAGTATGAAATAATGGTATGTTTCCGAGTTTTGAACTCCTGCTGTATTACACTTCTGATACGCACCGAGTAAGTTTTGATGCTACTGTTTTACAGCACGACTTATTCTTCAGGTTTCTGAAGGTACTGTAATTATAGATAAATTTATGAGATTAGGACCTTAAAGAGATGTAAAGAGGTCAGAGGATACAACTTGTTCTAGAAATCAATTGTAGCTAGCTGCAAGTTTGTTGCACTACTATAACGCAAAAATTGTTTTCATTTCTCTGAATATGAGACAGAAAGTTTATGTACACTTTTGAAGCCTAACAATTCTAATTCTACTGATCTAACTATTGTCGATGTTATACATTTATCAATGAGAGTTTAATTCGGCAGTAAGATTGATGAATGCTTCTTCTTTGCATGGAATTGTCAAGCCACCCATAGGATGAGAGAAGCCGAATTCTTCTTCAGCGTGTCTGAGTAAATCTTGAAACGAAGGGTGACTCAAATACGTTAGTGGAACCACATATCTTTTCATCTCTTGTTCACCAACATAAACCGCAACATGTCCCTTTGGGACTGCAGTCCCATTTTTGGAGGACTGTAGTTTGAGAACTTGCTTTGCATTAGAGATCATGGAAGGCAATCGCATACGCAACATTTTTGCTAAAAAATATGAGTGATTTTGATAAAATATATGGGATTTGAGAGTATGGATATAAGAGTATAAGACTATTCTCAGCAATGCTGCCCGAAGTTTAAGTTACTGCAGTATTTATAGGAACGGAGGTTCAGTTATTTAATTTGTTGAGGTTGTACAATTGGTTGTTAGGGAGGCCCCACCTCATTAAGGCTAACATGGGTTTCTTCTATCCTTTCTCTTTCTTTTAGTCTTTCTATTATGTATGTGGAGGGAATAGATTAGTACTGATAACTGTAATGTTCACATTGGAAAATGATGTGAAACAGATCCATGTGATATTGTATGTGGCTCTTAATCACAGTTTAGATCTCTCTTAGTTTTGGAAATGGTGACCCGACTTGTCAAAGTTTGTCGTCATAACGACTCATCTTTGTTATTGTATGTGGGAATTTGTTAATCTTGCAACGTCATCATCTTTCGTAATATTTCTTGCTTACTTGATTGTATGTGTATCATGAATGCTGCATTGTGTTAGGTTGATGGAAATTGTGTTTCTTTTGGTGAATTAATGCTTGATAAGGAACACCTGAACGGCGTGACAACTACGGAAAAAAGACCCATGTGAGGTTTTCTTATAGCAAAGCTGAGAAATCTGACCCCATTTTGGTCACTCACCCACCACGTAATTTTAATGCTTTATCTGTTTCTCTGCTTTCTTGCTTGTGTTTTTCAGCCACATATATTAGAATTAGGCATGAGAAGACGTTTTTGAGTACTCTTGGTGTGGTATGTTATTTGGATAATGATATTAGCTGTACTATGTAGTAATAGGAAACTAGTTGACAAGAGATGGTCCATTATGGGGAAGTATAGACTTAGAACAAGGCTTTATAATGTTTGACTTAATAAAACCTTGGTATTTCGGTTGATAGAATCACCCGTCATTCAATGATATTCTCAACACAATTTTCATTTTTGGGTCATTTGCAAACAATTTTTTGTGTTGGATCCCTTGAGATAGTCAGGAAATGTTGTTATCGTTGTTGACTTAAAAAATAGCTCAACTTTCTGGCACCCCCAACTAGAATAGTTAACCCCCTTGCTAATTTTGTTGGGCTGGAGTAAGTGAACTGTAATGTTTATTGGATTGTTAAGATTCTTTGATTTGATGTGCGAACAAAGGCACATAGGAGATGTTTTGGCATGTGAGTCGAATCTGTTTAACCCTATAATTAAAAGACAACGTCAGGAGGGTTTGGGTTGGTATCACATGTGAGGTCATCTTATACAAGACTCACTATTGGACGAGACTTTATGCCGACTACTTGTTGTATATGATGTTATTTTACTTGGAGTAGTACAAGTATGAAATAATGGTATGTTTCCCGAGTTTTGAACTCCTGCTGTATTAGACTTCTGATACACACCAAGTAAGTTTTGATGCTACTGCTTTACAACACGACTAATTCTTCAGGTTTCTGAAGGTACTGTAAGTCTGTAATTATAGATAAAGTTTTGAGATTAGGACCTTTAAAGAGATGTAAATAGGTCATACTACTTGTTCTAGAAATCAATTGTAGATAGCTGCAAGTTTGTTGCACTACTATATTATGGATCGCAAAAATTGTTTATATTTCTCTGAATATGAGACAGAAGTTTATGTACATTTTTGAAGCCTAACAATTCTATTTCTACTGATCTAACTATTGGAGATGTTATACATTTATAAATGAGAGTTTAATTCAGCAGTTAGATTGATGAATGCTTCTTCTTTGCATGGAATTGTTAAGCCACCCATAGGATGAGAGAAGCCGAATTCTTCTTCAGCGTGTCTGAGTAAATCTTGAAACGAAGGGTGACTTAAATACGTTAGTGGAACCACATATCTTTTCATCTCTTGTTCACCAACATAAACCGCAACATGTCCCTTTGGGACTGCAGTCCCATTTTTGGAGGACTGTAATTTGAGAACTTGCTTTGCATTAGAGATCATGGAAGGCAATCGCGTACGCAACATTTTTGCTAAAAAATATGAGTGATTTTGATGACAATTATATGGGTTATGAGAGTGTAAGACTATTCTCAGCAATGCTGCAGGAAGGTTAAGTTACTGCAGTATATATAGGAACTGAGGATCAATTATTTAATTGGTTGAGATTGTACAATTGGTTGTTAGGGAGGCCCCACCTCATTAAGGTTAACATGGGTTTCTTCTATCCTTTCTCTTTCTTTTAGTCTTTCTATTATGTATTTGGAGGGAATAGATTAGTACTGATAACTGTAATGTTCACATTGGAAAATGATGTGAAACAGACCCATGTGATATTGTATGTGGCTCTTAATCACAGTTTAGATCTCTCTTAGTTTTGGAAATGGTGACCCAACTTGTCAAAGTCTGTCGTTGTAAAGACTCATCTTTGTTATTGTATGTGGGAATTTGTTAATCAAGCAACATCAGCATCTTGTCCTCTAGGAGTACTTTTAGTATCTGAAACTTTTACTATGACTTAGAACTAGTACACTAAGCAACCGTCCTTTACTTCGATTGCTATGAATGTTGCGTTTAGTGTGTAGGTAAAACTGCAGAATTTTTACCCATTTTTGCATATTGTTGATGGTAGGGATTGACCCACTTTAGTCAGTTGTTCATACATATTAATCTTGTTTGTTGCATTGTTTTTAAATGTTGGTTCCTTGTTTTAAAGCTCATGATCCAAATTCAATGTGACCAAAGTTCACGGCTTTCATTTTCTTGCTTATTTGATTGTATATGCATGTATCATGAAGGCTGCATTGTGTTAGGTTGATGGAAATTGTGTTTCTTTAGGTGAATTAATGGTTGATAAGGAACACCTGAACGTCTCGACAACGACGGAAAACAGACCCATGTGAGGGTTTCTCATAGCAAAGCTGAGAAATATGACCCCATTTTGGTCACTCACACACCACATAATGTTAATGCTTTGTCTGTTTCTCTGCTTTCTTGCTTGCCTGCTTTAACCACATATATTGGATGAAGACATTTTTGAGTACTCTTGGTGTGTATGTTATCTGGATATTGTTCTTAGCTGTATTATGTAGTAATAGGCTACTAGTTGACAAGAGATGGTCCATTATGCTGCACTATAGACTTTGAATTGGCTGTTGCAAGACTTTATTATGTCTGACTTAATAAAACCTTGGTATTTCAGTTAATATAATGTGTTGGTTTAGATTCCATTTCTGATGGAGCCAAAAACTCATTATTCTCGGACTCTGACTTCTGGATCATGACGGAATGAAGCAAAATGGCTCACTAGAGTTGTGGTTTTTTTTAATGTGAAGGGCACCCGTCTATCAACGGAATTCTCAACACATTCTTCATATTTGGATCATTTGTAAACAGTTTTTTGCGTTGCTCCCACACAAGGATAAGGTTAACCCTTCTTACTGTACTATTTACAGCCCTTGAGATAGTGTCATAGTGGGGAAATGTTGTTATCGACTATCGTTTTTGAATTTGTTGACTTAGAAAATAACTCAAATCTGGCTCCCTCACCTAGAATAGTTAATTCTCTTGCTAAATTTGTTGGCCTGGAGTAAGTGAACTGTAATGTTGATTGGATTATTAGGAGTCTTTGATTTGATGTGCACAAAGGCACATATGAGATGTTTTTGCATGTGAGTTCCATCTGTTTAACCCTACAATTAAAAGACGACGGTAAGAGTATTTGGGTTGGAATCGCATGTGAGGTCATCTCATACAAGACTCACTATTGGATGAGAGTTTATTCCGATTGCTCGTTGTATATGATATTATGTTACTTAAAATACTTAGACTACTTGTTCTAGAAATCAATTGTAGATAGCTGTAAGTTTGTTGCACAACTATATTATGGATCGCAAAAATTGTTTTCATTGCTCTGGATATGAGACAGAAGTTTATGTACACTTATGAAGCCTAAAAAGTCTAATTCTACTGATCTAACTATTGTCGATGTTATACATTTATCAATGAGAGTTTAATTCGGCAGTAAGATTGATGAATGCTTCTTCTTTGCATGGAATTGTCAAGCCACCCATAGGATGAGAGAAGCCGAATTCTTCTTCAGCGTGTCTGAGTAAATCTTGAAACGAAGGGTGACTCAAATACGTTAGTGGAACCACATATCTTTTCATCTCTTGTTCACCAACATAAACCGCAACATGTCCCTTTGGGACTGCAGTCCCATTTTTGGAGGACTGTAGTTTGAGAACTTGCTTTGCATTAGAGATCACGGTAGGCAATCGCATACGCAACATTTTTGCTAAAAATACGAGTGATTTTGATGAAATATATATGGGATATGAGAGTATGGATATAAGAGTATAAGACTATTCTCAGCAATGCTGAAGGAAGGTTAAGTTAGTGCAGTATTTATAGGAACTGAGGTTCAATTACTTAATTTGTTGAGGTTGTACAATTGGTTGTTAGGGAGGCCCCACTTCTTTAAGGCTAACATGGGGTTCTCCTATTATTTCTCTTTCTTTTAAATTTTCAATTATGTCACTGAAGGGAATAGATTGGTACTATGTCACATTGGAAAATGATGTGCAACAGACCCATGTGAATTGTATTGAACCCTAAATCCCATTTCAGATCTCTCTTAGTTTTGGAAATGGTGACCCAACTTGTCGAAGTATGTCGTCGTAACGGCTCATCTTTGTTATTGTATGTGGGAATTTGTTAATCTAGTAACATCAAGTTCTTAGAGGTACTTTAAGTGTCTGAAACGTTTACTATGAATTTGAATTAGTGGACTAACCAACAGTCCTTGACATCGATAGTTACAGATGTTGTGTTTTGTTTCTAAGGTAATCTATCTGAGATGACTAAGGGTTTGGATCTTGGTTCATTACAACATTTCAGTATTTCTAGCAGTGGTGGAGCCAAATAGTTGCAAAAGGGGACATATATAAAAATTTTGGGTTAGGAGGCAATATGCGAAGAATGCGGAGGAAGAATAGAAGACGATATCAAATTTCCGTGTAAAACGGAATTGCTAGTGGTAAAATCCCACCATGTTTGTTTGGTTTACATGGGTTTTGTTTTCTTGAGAATTTAGTAGTTAGTAACAACGGAAACTTTCCATTTTCAAAGCATAATAATTTTTTTTTTCCATTTTTCACAATATGGAAGTTTGTTCACATTAGAAAGAACGGGCATTTGTTGTAGGAGAATGAATACCTGTTGCTTATTTTAAGATCACAGTCGGAAATTGGAATAACCCCACTGTTTCTATGACCCATTGATTTATGTAATTTGGTGGTTTAATTTTGAGGCATAATCTGGTACGGAATGCTAAATATGTGACGGAATGGATCCTGTGTTGCTTTACAAGAGCAGTTGCTCTAGTCATCTAGTGGTTAGGGACACTTTATTCACATTTGTTCTAACTTCTAAGTAATCTCTTACTGAGAAGTGAAAGAATCTCTTTTCATGTTTACAATGTCGCAAATATGTTTATACATGAAATCCGCCTTATCAACAGTAAAGGTTTCACGAGCAAAATAAAACAATGTATTCTGGTTTTGCAAAATTAAGGATGTGATTCATATATATCTATTGAGTAATTAACCACTTCACTGGAGTACCAAAAGTACATGAATATATTTACATGTGGGCAATCTGGTTATCTTGATGTTATCCGAGAACCAAACAAAAATTTCTAAGAAATAAACTACTCATATAGTCGCAGTTTTATGTCAAAATTGTGTAGTCTTGTTCTTTGATTGTACAGTGACAACAGAGCCGTAGTCCCCAAAATGAATCGGGGCTGGCCAACATAAGAAACTGTCAATGACTACTGACTAGCTGTAAAGCTGTGGTCTTTGATGGTCAATCTTCTAATTTTATGAGGAAGTAAATTGGCAATTCATGACATGGATGAATGTTTCTTCGTCGCAGGGAAGCGTGAGACCACCAGCAGGATGATGAAAGCCAAACTCTTCCTCAGAAAGGCTTAAAAGTTCTTGAAATGTGGGATGACTCAAGCATGACAGGGGCACCACGTACCGCCTCTTGCTCTTATTGTAATCACCCACATATACTGCAAGGTGACCCTTTGGTACTCCTTGGTTTTTGCTATACCGTCTTAGTATTTCTTTTGTGCTTGAGATCATTGATGGCAACTGGAAACCCATGCTATCAAGGGGTATTAGATAATATGAATTTAGAAAGAATAAGTTCTTCTGAGTTTATGTTTTAGTACTTTTGAAAGGATGCCTTTCTAGATAGGTGCCTGAGAGTTTGAACCTGATGATTTGTTTATATATAGGTATAGAACTAAAGTTTTTAAATGAGCTAAATTTTGGAGATTGGCGAATTGAGTATTAATAATATAATGACCCTACCTCCATTATCAGTACTCACATGGTTGCATTCAACGTCACTCGTATTGTTATTGACTTATTGCCCCTTACATGTGCCCATTGACGTTCACGAAACTGCCGTACTGTAAGATAAGTATTGTATAATGCTAGTTGGCTTTCCAGGATATGGGGAATTGAAGTACCGTACATTGGAAAAAGGGTTACATCTGACAGATCTGAATATTATAAGCCTGTACTTGAAGTTTGATGGGCAAATAGTGGGAGATAATCTGTTATCTGATAAGCCTTTTCGTCCACTTGAAAGAAAGGTTACTCTACTTGAGAAAATTAATGTGGAAGGAAGAATGAAATATGATTGCATTAAGATTAGCACTTATATAGTAATATATATGGTGAACCGATCATCACTTGTAAGGCGGAACTTCAAAATTTGGATCAAGGGATAGATCTAATTTATCTAAAAGCTCCTGTAAATGCCATTTGCTTATTGTTATGAAGTAATTAAGTTCACGCCTTTCATGGTATGGTAATATATGTAGGACAATGAGGGATGGTTTGTTCGGAAATTTGGCGGCTATATTGGAAGGAGGGGAAATTGATGGTTAATTGAGGGGAAACAGTCTTATCCATATCGAGTTTTTTTAAGGTTGGCTGTTGTACCAGTACACTTGACGTCTAGAGTTGTGCTCGAGAGTCTAAGAGGTTTCGTTTCTCTAATTCCTTTCTATTTGGACGTCAATGCGTCATTCCCTTGATGTCAATGTAATCATTTATTCGCTAAAGAAAAAAGAGCACATGGTGTGTTAGAAACCTATTGCTTTGAGACAAATGTGTGAGAAATAAAAAGTATTTTAGGAAAATAATTTTCATAAGAAGGGAATAAAAAGTAAAGAAAGAAAGAAACTCCCTTAGCTAACTTCTCATTGATGTGCTACGTAATTCGACTGTTTGATGTGCTAAGTAAAGAAAAAAGAGCACGCGCTGGTCATGCTGATGTAATAATGCTCTGACGTACCGCCTTGTTGACGTCCCTGCATGATTAAGATTTCAGATTATGGCTTATTTATTACACCTCAATTAGAAGGTCCAGACTGTTAGTCTTTATAACAAATGTTAGTCATCATAATCTGGCTAAGTTGGGCATCTCTTCGAATACAGAATGGTGGAGATTAATTCTAGCAGTTTCGTACATGTTTCTATGCTAATCATGGAAATATAATTTATTTTTATATCCCCAGTTCTAATTATTCCTGGTATTCTAATCCTTGTAATTTGACCATGATCATCACTTCTCAGTCGTGTAAAATCTGTTACTTAGACTTGGTCAGATTTACTTGACAAAGGAGCGATCCCGGAGTCAGACTCAACTATCTATTAAAAACCCTCATGCTTTGGCTAAAGTAAGAATTTTCAAGTGTCCAGTTTCAAACACGGGGTACATGAGATAAGAAAAAGATTTAGAGTTGACATAAATGGTATATTGGTAGGTGGTAGCCATGCAAATATGCAATTGATGAAATATTGCAAAGAGTTGCCATGTGCTTCAAATTAACTGTATATTTGCTTAAGAAGCTGAAAAGTAATACATGTACACGGATGTAAACCTGCTAATTAGATCTAAAGCCTACAAAATTTTTCGTTGGTTTATTCTTGGTCAAAACCAAACACTAGTACTCCCTAATCTAAGCTTCTTGCTCTAACAAGAATTCAATTGACTTGTGATATCTATAAAGGCTTCCTCTTTGCAAGGAATCGTTAGGCCGCCCATTGGATGATTGTAACCGAATTCTTCTTCAGCATGTCTGAGCAAGTCCTGAAATGAAGGATGGCTCAAATATGTCAGTGGGACTACAAATCTCTTTATTTCAGTTTCTCCTACATAAACTGCAATATGCCCCTTTGGAACTTCTTTCTGATTCTTGCCTTCTAGACGATGTAATTTGAGCATTTGCTTGGCATTAGAGATGATTGAAGGCAGCCTTGTACGCAACATTCTGTAAAGACGTTGAGAAAGTGAGACGGTTTTCTAAAGGTGTTAGAGATGAGGGTTTTTCAGTTGAAAGAGTAGAAGAGCTTTGATGGGTTGTTGTGTGTTTCTAGGTTGAGTAGTGGCTTATTTATAAATAGAAATTTGCATATAGATATTCTAAGTCTGTTATAAGGACAGTAGGAGTGTAGGACCTATCTTGTGAAAGCTCACATGCATTTGTTCAGCTTACATCACCTCTCAGTTTGTAGAGTAGGCAGTAGTTAGTTGCATAATTGTATTAACAATTCTATGAAAATGTCACCTTCCAATGCGGACTCCACAATCCAGATGGAAAATGAGATGGTGCCAACGGGTGGTAATGAGCGATCATCCCACATACAATATGTAGGGTCCACTAAAATGATGGACCCTACATAAGGGCATGTGAGAAAGTGGAGTTGTACCACCCGGTTGCGCCTTAGCATTGTGCCATTGTCCAATTCATATTAATTTCTTGTCTAATATAAACTGTTTCC
Organism: Heliosperma pusillum; assembly: GCA_022085475.1. Lineage (NCBI taxonomy): Eukaryota > Viridiplantae > Streptophyta > Magnoliopsida > Caryophyllales > Caryophyllaceae > Heliosperma > Heliosperma pusillum. The sequence continues at coordinate 94,337 of JAIUZE010046133.1, read as the reverse complement.
TTGGGTTTTCCTTGTTGGTTAGTTGGTTTGTAGACCCATGTGAAGATGTAAATTGTAATGCTGCATTTAGGCAGTATAGCTGATTGGCAGATCCCTACTTGAATGGCGAACCTTTGCTCTATTTGATAATGGTGACCCCAGCTGCTTAAATCTGTTGTCGAATGCCAAGCGTTTACAGGTCCAACTTTTATGCTAAATGGGTCCTGAAGGTCTGTGTAGACCAATTTACAACGAGTTGTCTCATCAAATTTCTTTGTGAATTTTGTAGGTATATTGAAAGGACTACTCTCGATCCCACTTAATAACTATGCTGTGTTTTCAATAGCAATTGCAGGGCCTATATTTTGGTACGGTATTTGTAGTGAGTGACATGAATCATTAATGCACCAAAAAGCTTGCCCTGGTAAGGTAGTAATTACTAATTAGAGGTTAGTGGATTTACGACGGTTTAGAGAGCCAGACCGTTGTAAATTTTTAAAGATGCATTGTCTGCTTCTTTTGTGGGCAGGTCGAGTCAGGACAAACGAACCAGCCTACCCATGAACAACTCTTTCGTAGTTAGTACACATAAAATTCTGTCAGTATTCACTTGCTACTTTGTTTTGTTTGCATCAGGAAAATTAAAGAACTAGCTAGCTACCTACCTACCTCTTCTATCATTTAGAAACTAACCTTCCGTACTGTTGAAGAGTTGGTGTCTCGTGAAAAAGAATTGACATTACGCGCACTAGTAAATTATTGATTTATGAAATGTATAATAGGAGAATTAAGAGTTGGGGAATTTATAATATTGTTAGGGGAAGGGAAGATTGAAATTCGAAACAAACATGGATAAAGGTTGATTAAACGCGATATGAGTGTTTTAGGAAATAGTGAGAGTATGGGATAGGGTATTATAAAGAGAAAGAATCCATGTTGAAGATTTAGGTTGAGTTTTAAATATTTACTTATCTTTTATCATTTTTTACTTAAAAGTTTATTTATTTATTTAAAAAATGACTAATACTTTATTTTGTTTTACAAATCTGTTTTGCCGCTTTGATCTTGGTTTTCACGGTTCTTACTCTTTAGTTTATTTTTTTCACACACTTGTTTTGTTTATCATTTAGCTATTTTCTTTTACTTTGTCTATTTACAAAGGACCGTATTGGCGGATTCTAACCTAGACGGATTCCGATGATGATTCATGTTAGCCGAACCCAACTTATGTTGGGACTAAGGCGTTGTTATTGTATTGGTGGGCGGCTGTCTTGCTGCTAAATTCTTCCACTTATTCGCCGTGTTATCCTTTATTTTACAAGTTGCATAAAGTCTGTACGGCATTTAGCTGATATTGGATACATAATTCATCATCCTAAGGAATCTAGTCTATTCGTTAAATAGGCGACTCCATTGGTAGCTTACCCGTCGCTTTGTGCGCATGGCTGGCAAGAGTATTTGCTTATATATAAATATGTTGATCACTGTTTTAGTCAGTTAGTCCATTATTGATCTGATTAAAAGTATTTTAGGCTTTTAGGATAGTGGAATAGCCTTGAATAGATGAATGATTTGTTTGTTTTTTTTTTCTTCAGCTGGTTATATAACCTTAATTATTGAGTCACGGAGGAATCAACGAGCTTAATATAAAACTATACAATGTATTATGTATACCATGATGCATAATGTTTGCAAATGTTATTGGTTTGATTGAAACAGAAGAAGGGGTTGAAATAAGTTGGAAAGTACTTCGTAGTTACTATTAAAATATACTTTTTTCGAGGTTTTATGCTAATCATGAGTTTGACCAAAGATTCGAGCGTAAATGTAGTAGATTGATGGTAGAAGGGCGAACATCATAGATGTGAAAGTTATTCGAGATTTTGACTTAATCGCTATCTAGATCTGTTATCCAAAATGATGGGGAATTAGATGAAGCGGGAAAATTGATTTTCTTACGCAATAGTGGATGTCAGGCAACTAGAATTATTTTTTTGGATGCAGGGGAGGTACTTGAATTCCTTTATTTCTTACACATTATACTGATTTTCTGATTTCTGACACATTATACTAGAATTTCGGAAAGCTGATAGAGAATTCCAAAATCAAACAATGTATTATGTTAACCAGAGTATTGTATAATGAAGAATCTAATTCATATGTATCTATTAAGTAATAAACCACTCCATTCGAGTGGCAAAGTTAGATAAATATATTTACATGTGCGCAATCCGGTTCTCATGATGTTACTCAAGAACCAAATAAAAATTTCTGATAAATAAAGTAATCTTATGTCAAAATTGTGTAGTCTGTTCTTTGATTATATAGCAACGATGAAGCTTTTGTCCCAAAATGAATCGGGGCTTGCTTGCTTGAGAAACTGTCAATAACTAGCGACAGAGTCGTGGTCATGAGCAATTAAATTGACAACTCATGACATGGATGAATGTTTCTTCATCGCAGGGAATCGTGAGACCACCAGCAGGATGATGAAAGCCAAACTCCTCCTCAGAAAGGCTTAGGAGTTCTTGAAATATTGGATGACTCAAGCAAGATAGAGGCACCACATACCGCCTCTTGCTCTCATTGGAATCACCCACATATACTGCAAGGTGACCCTTTGGTACTCCTTGGTTTTTGTTATGCCGTCTTAGTATTTCTTTTGTGCTCGAGATCATTGATGGCAACCAGAAACCCATGCTATTGAGTATCAGACTAATAGGAATTTAAAAAGAAATGAGTTATTCTGAGGTTCTGTTTTAATACTTTTGAAAGGATTGTTTCAAGATAGGTGCCTGATAGTTTGAACCTGATGATTGGTATATATAGGTAAAGAACTGAAATTATGGAGATTGGCAAATTGAGGTTTAATAATATAATGACCCTACCTCCATTATCAGCACTCACATGGTTGCATTCAACGCTTGTATTGTTATTTCCCCTTACATGTGCCCTTTGACATTCACGAAACTGCCATACTCTAAAATATGTATTGTATAATCCCAGTTGGGTTGCTAGGATATGGGAAATTGAAGTACCGTACATGGGAAACGAGTTACATCTGACAAATCTGAATATTATTAGCCTGTACTTGAAGTTTGATGGGCAAATAGTGGGAGATAATCTGTTTTCTGATAAGCCTTTGCGCCCACTTAAAAGAAAGGTTATTTTACTCGAGACATTATTGTGGAAAGAAAGAGAAAAAGGTGATTGCATTAAGATTAACACTTCAAATCATAGGCAGCGATCTAAAGGCCGAACCTTTGGCTTTGTGTTATGAAGTACTCCATAACTGAGTGCACAGTATTGTAATATATGTTGAAGTATGGAGGATGGTTTCTTTGGAAAATTTGTTGCCTTTATAGGAAGGATGGAAATCAATTGTTAATTAAGGGAAAATAGTCTTATCTTCATTATGTCAAGTACTCTTCTTTGAGGTTGGCTTTTGTACATTTGACATCTAGTATTATGTATGAGAGTCTAAGTGTCTAAAGGTGTAAGGGGCCGGGTTAATATTTCGTTTCTCTAATTCCTTTCTATTTGGTCGTGAATGCGTCAGTCTCTTGACTTCCCTTGTTAATACACTCATTATTCGTCAGAATTCGACTGATGCGCTGATTATGCTAATATAGGTAATGCTTTGACGTAATGTGTCCTTGACGTTCTTTCATGTTTAAGATTTATGGTTATGGCTAATTAGTTTCACCTCAATAGAAAGTCTAGATTCTTAGTCCTTATGCTTTAACCAGTAATGTCAAGTAGTCTTCTTTGAGGTTGGCTGATGTATATGACTGATGTTACTCATCATATTTTGGCAAAGTTTGGCATCTCTTAGGATACAAAATGCTAAACATTATCTCTATCAGATTCGTACATTGTTTTGCCTAATTTTTATTAAATCTAAAAAAAAGAGAGTTTTTTTTATCCCCAGTTGCAATGATTCCTGGTAATTCTAAGTCTTGTAATTTGACCAGGATCCTTCTGTATTAGTGACTTCTCAGTCATGTCAAATGATAATTAATGATTGATTAGTTATTTGATTTTTTTCTTTGTTTTTTTTTTCTGTAAAATTAGTGCTAGTTAAGATGATAAACGCTAGACCTTAGACTCGGTTATATTTACCGACATAGGTGCTAGTCGAGTGTCAGACTCAACTTTCTTATGAAAATTGGCATGTGGGTTATGTTAAAATTTTCAAGTGTCATACACATTACGAGTCTCCACTTTCAAACATGGGCACATGAGATAACCTGCTGAATATTGCCACAAAGTCAGGCAAATAAATTGATGAAATATTGCAAAGAGTTGCCAAGTGTATATTTGTGAAAATTGATATATTTACACTGATGTAAGTGTTAACCTGCTGATTAGACCTAAAGCCTAGCCATAACTACAAACATGTTTTTGGAGTCAAAACTAGACATGATCTTCTTGCTCTAAAAAGAATTCAATTGACTTGTGATATCTATAAACGCTTCCTCTTTGCAAGGAATCGTTAGGCCGCCCATTGGATGATTGTAACCGAATTCTTCTTCAGCATGTCTGAGCAAGTCCTGAAATGAAGGGTGGCTCAAATATGTCAGTGGGACTACAAATCTCTTTATTTCAGTTTCTCCTACATAAACCGCAATATGCCCTTTTGGAACTCCTTTCTGGTTCTTGTCGTCTAGACGATGCAATTTGAGCATTTGCTTGGCATTAGAGATGATTGAAGGCAACCTTGTACGCAACATTTTTTAAAGATGGTGAAAAAATGAGACAATTTTCTTGAGTTAGAGATGAGAAATTTTTTTCTGTGGAAGAGCTGATGATTTTTTATGGATTATCGTGGTTCAGTAGTGGCTTATTTATATATAGAATTTGCATATAGATATTCTAAGCTTGATACAAGGACAGTAGGACCCACCTTGTGAAAGCTCACATGCATTTGTTCAGCTTACATCACCTCTCAGTTAGTGGAGTAGGCTGTATTTAGTTGCATTAACAATTACTGTAAGATGTCATCTTCCAATAGGGACCCCACTACCCCAATCCGTCAAGGGCTCCCGCAAATTGCCCAATAACGAGGTCAGGTGTACGCAGTCTTACCCTTGTGCTCACAATACAAATTGGCTGTTTCGGCATGATCCAAGATGAAAATTGCGTTGAGAACTGCAACGAATGACTGATAGATACTTCATAATAAAAAGAAGGTTGGAGACTCTACATAATTTAGATTAGTTTCATGTCTAAGTAAACCATTTCCTCGGGTTTTCCTTGTTGGATAGTTGATAGTCGACCCATGTGAAGTTGTAAAGCAGCATTTAGGCAGTATAGCTAATTTGCAGTTCCCTACTTGAATGGTGGACCTTTGCTCTATTTGGTAAAGGTGCCCCCAGCTGCTTAACTCTGTTGTTGTACACAAGCATTTACAGGTCCAGCATTTATGCTAATTGGGTCCTGAACTTCTTTGTTGTCTAGTATCAAAGAGCAAACTTACAACGAGTCGTCTTATTAAATTTCTTTGTATTTATATTAAATTAGGCAATTGGATTTGCGACTGTTTAGCGGTCAGACTGTTGTAAACTTTTGAAGATGCATTATCCGCTTCTTTTGGTGTTAGTACTAATTCATTTTAATTCAGGAAGTAAAGAGCTACCTACCTACCGATCTATCTATAATGTGAAATTAACCTTTCGTACTGTTAAGGAGTTGATGTTATGCGAAAAAGAGTCGATATTATGCTCATGGAAGTAATTTATTGGTTTATGAATTGTATAATAGATGGTCTGCCTTTTGAAACTTTCGTCTTGCTAAATTCTTTCGCTTCTTCGTCAGGTTTTTTATTTTACAAAGTTGTATGAAGTTGTAACTCTGTAAAACATTTTGCTGATACTGGATGGCAAATGCTACCTAATACTCAAATCCTTGCATAATTCACCGTCCTGAGGAATCTAGCCTGCTCATTATATGGGTGACTCCATTGGTAGCTTACTAGTCGCATTTGTTCGCATGGCTGGCAAGAGTATTTGCTTATATAGTTTATATGTTAATCACTTTGTTAGTCAGTTGTTAGGCATTATTGATCTATTAAAGTATTTCAGGCTTTTAGGATAAAATGGAATAGATAATGATTTGTTTATTATTTCTTCAGCTGGTTATAATGTTTGCAAATGATACTGGGTTTATTGAAACAGAAGGAGTTGAAATAAGTAAGAATGTAGAAACTATGAAAATATACTTTTTTCGAAGCTTTAGGCTAATCATGAATTTGACCAATGATTGGAGTTTAATCATATGGTTAGAACGATCGGAGGCAGAAGGGTGATCATCTTAGATGTGAAAAACTGAAAATTATTCGAGATTTTGACTTAATTGCTATCTAGACCTGTTATCCAAAATGACCGCGAATTAGATGAAGTGGGAGAGTCGAATTTCGTACGCGAAAATGGATGCCAGGCAATTACAATAATTTTTCCGAATTTTTGGTAGATTTGCACTGATTTGCACATGTTAAAGGGTCCGCCTTAATACTAGTTTTCTCTAGGTACAATGTTATTTAGGAGCATATATCTTTTTTAAGGAGAAAAAACTGAGTGCTGATAGAGAATTGCAAAATCGAACATTGTATTATGTTAATAGCCAGAGTATTGCAAAATGAAGAATGTTATTCATATATATCTATTGAGTAATAAACCACTCTATTCGAGTGGCAAAAGTTAGATGACAATATTTACATGTGCGCAATCCGGTTCTCATTATGTTATCCAAGAACCAATGTTTTTCTTCTGATAAATAAAGTAATTATATGTCAAAATTGTGTAGTCTTGTTCTTTGATTGTATAGTAACGACGAGCCTTAGTCATGAAATGAATCGGGGTTGGCTAACATGAGAATTTGTCAATAACTAGCAACACAGTCGTGGTCATGACGAAGTAAATTGACAACTCATGACATGGATGAATGTTTCTTCGTCGCAGGGAATCGTGAGACCACCAGCAGGATGATGAAAGCCAAACTCTTCCTCAGAAAGGCTTAGAAGTTCTTGAAATGTGGGATGACTCAAGCATGACAGAGGCACCACATACCGCCTCTTGCTCTCGTTGTAATCACCCACATATACTGCAAGGTGACCCTTTGGTACTCCTTGGTTTTTGTTATACCGTCTTAGTAAATCTTTTGTGCTTGAGATCATTGATGGCAACCGGAAACCCATGCTATCATGGGGTATAAGATAATATGAATTTAGAATGAAAAAGTTCTCTGAGTTTCTGTTTTAGTACTTTTGGAAGTATGGTTTCTAGATAGATGCCTGAGAGTTTGAACCGGATGATTGGTATATATAGGTAAAGAACTGAAATTTTCAAATGCACTGAGATTCTGGAGATTGGCAAATTGGGTTTTAATAATATAATGACCCTACCTCCATTATCAGTAGTCACATGGTTGCATTCAACGTTTCTTGTATAGTTATATCCCCTTACATGTGCCCTTTGACGTTCACGCAATTTCCGTACGCGAAAATAGGCATAGAATAAAGCCAGTTGGCTTTCCAGGATATGGGAAGTTGAAGTACAGGATATTGGAAAAGGTTAACTTCTGACAAATCTCAATATTATAAGCCTCTACTTGAAACTTTGACGGGCAAGTAGTGAGGAGAAAATTTGTTATCTGATATGCGTTTGCATCCACTTGAAAGAAAGAAAAAAAGAAAGGTGATTGCATGAATCAAAGCACTTATATCTGGTGAACCGGTCTTCACTTGTGAGGCAATTTCAAACTTCGGAATCTAAAAGCAGAACCTTTTTCTTTGCGTTATGAAGTACTCCGTAAGACTGTAACTGAATTCATGGTATGCTAATAAATGTTGGAGAATGGAGGATGGTTTCTTTGGAAATTTGGTGGCGGCTATATTGGGAGGAGGGGAATTTGATGCTTAAGTGAGGGAAAATAGTCTTATCTTCATTACGTCAAGTAGTCTTCTATGAGGTTGGCTTTTGGACACCTGCGTCTAGTGTTATGTATGAGAGTCTAAGGTGTAAGTGGTTGAAATTTTGTTTCTCTAGTTCCTTTCTATTTGGACTTCAATGCATCACTCCCTTGATGTCCTTAAAATACACCCATTTATTAGTCTTAATAAACAAAATCCATGGTGAACATTGTTTAGAGGAAAAAAGAAAGTACAGAAAGAAAGAAACTTCCTTAGCAAACTTCTCAATTATGTGCTACAAAATTAGACTAATGCACTGATCATGCTGATGTAGTAATGCTCTGACGTAAGGTGTCCTTGATGTCCTTGCATGATTATTAGTTAACCTCAATAGAAAGTCCGGACTATTAGTCTTTATTATGCATTGATGCAGTTATTGCTTATTTTGGTTATATGACGTATGCGAGTCATCATAATCTGCCTAAGTCGGGCATCTCTTAGGATACATGAATCTGTGCCTAATCATGGATGGATAGTTTTCTAATCCTTGTAATTCGTCCAGGATCCTAATGCACAGGGCAATCACAATGGTTGTGGTTCCATACCAACCTTTTTTTTAGTGACACATCATCACATATGAAACTTTTTTTTCTTTCTCAATGGTAAAACCGTAAAAGTTCCATACATTTTTGTGGTCCCCCTTCCTCTCTTCATGAGACCAGTTTCTTACTTTAGAAATCGGTTTCATAGCTCCTTATTGTGTACCTCTACTAAAAGGAGCTCCTCCGGTGTATGAAACTTCTTATATTTTCACCATTTGCTATTGCTGTCTCCTCAGTCATGTCAAATTATATTAATGATTGATTAGGTGCTTATTTTGACTGACTTTTGCATTTTTATTGCAAGTTAAGATGCTAAACTGTTACTGAGATTTGGCTAGATTTTACTTGACAAAGAGGCGATCCCGGGTGTCAGACCTAACTAGTTATTAGAAAACCTCATGCTTTGACTTAAGATAGAGATTTTTTAAGTGCCCGGCCAGTTTCAAACACGGGTAAATGAGAAGACAAGAAGATTCAGAGCGAACATAGATGATAACCATACAATTGATGAAACGTTGCAAAGAGTTGCCAAGTGCTTCAAATTAAGTTTATATTTGCATAAGAAACTGAAAATTGATATATGTACACTGATGTTAAAGCCTAGCCCTAAGTACAAATAGTTTCTTTTTGTCAGAACTAAACATGATTCCTCCCTAACCTAATCTTCTTGCTCTAAAAAGAATTCAGTTGACTTGTGATATCAATGAATGCTTCCTCTTTGCAAGGAATCGTTAGGCCGCCCATTGGATGATTGTAACCAAATTCTTCTTCAGCATGTCTGAGCAAGTCCTGGAATGACGGATGGCTCAGATATGATAGCGGAACTATAAATCTCTTCATTTCAGTTTGTCCTACATAAACTGCAATATGCCCCTTTGGAACTCCTTTCTGATTCTTGTCATCTATACGATGTAATTTTAGCATTTGCTTGGCGTTAGAGATGATTGAAGGCAACCTTGCACGCAACATCTTGAAAGACGGTGAAAAAGTGAGACGGTTTTCTAAAGGTGTTAGAGATGAGAATTTTTCTGTGGAAAGAGCTGAAGAGCTTTGAGGATTATTGTGTGTTGCTTGGTTGAGTAGTGGCCTATTTATATATAGGAATTTGCATATAGATATTCTAAGTCTGCTATAAGGACAGTAGGACCTACCTTGTGAGAGCTCACATGCATTTGTTCAGCTTGCATCACCTATCAGTTTGTGGAGTAGGCCGTAGACATGTAGTTAGTTGTACACTTGTACTATCAATTACTATGAAATGTCATCTTCCAACATATTATTAGTTAAATCTCGGTTTTGGTCATGTATTGGTTGTCGCTGCCTAATCTCGTTAAATGCTGTTAATATTGCATTAAAATGCGGTAAAATACGGTTACAGTGACCTCCAAAACTTATATAACTCGCTCGCGTATTAGAGTCGCGGCCGGCATTTATTACCATGTCTGCCAAAGGGGACTCCACATAATTCAGATTAATTTCATGTCTAAGTAAACCATTTCCTTGGGTTTTCCTTGTTGGGTTTTTGGTAGTTGACCCTCCTCCCATGTGAAGTTGTAATGCAGCATGTAGGCCGTACTAGTATAGCAAATTTGCAGTCCCTAATTGAATGGTGACCCTTTACTCTATTTGGTAATGGTGACCCCGGTTGCTTAAATCTGTTGTTGAACGCAAGCATTTACAGGTCCAGCATTTATGCTAAATGGGTCATGAAGTTCTTGGCTGTCTAGTATCAAAGACCAAGTTACAGCAAGTCGTCTTATCAGAGTTATTTGCAGGTATATAAAATTAGGATTACTTATCCATCTTTATTTTATTATGCTATCATTTCCAATGGAAACCGACAAGGCCTATATTTTGCACTTTCAGTACTTTTTTTTTTGTCAGAGAAGCGACGGAGAGCCATTAATGCTGCTTGTAAACATTTGCTACTTGTAGAGAGGCTAGTGGGTTTATGACGGGTTAGCTGACTAGACCGTTGTAGTTTTTGGAAGATGAATTGTCCGTATATGCTTCTTTTGGGGGCAGGTCGAGTCATAACGAATGAGCCATTTTGGAGGCAGACTAGTTACTTTATTTAATTTAAATAAAGAAGATCTGAAGATTAAAGAACTGGTAGCTACCTACCACTTATCATTTAGAAACTAACCTTCCGTACTACTGAAGAGTTGATGTTATGTGAAAAAGAGATGATATTATGCGCATGAAAGTAAATTATTGATCTATGAATTGTATATAGATGGCCGTGCCTTTTGAACTGTCGTCTTGCTGAATTCCTCCACTTTTTCGTCGTGGTCTCCTTTGTTTTACAAGTTGTAAGAAGTCTGTAAGGCACTTTGCTGATAATGGATGTTACCTAATACCCATTTCCTTGCATTATTCACCGGCCAGAGGAATTTGGTCTACTCATCAAATGGATGACTTCATCGGTAGCTTACTCGTAGCAGTTATGTGCATGGCTGGCAACAGAATTTGCTTATAAGTAGTTTTATGTTAATCATCTTGTAGTCAGTTGGTGGCTTATTATTGATCTGATTAAAGTATAGTGTCTCTATAAAGCTACGAATCAATATTTCAGGCCTTTAGGATAATAGAATAGCTAATAGATTATGACTTGTTTGTTTGTTTTTCTTCAGCTGGTTATGTAACTTTATTTATTGAGTCATGGAGGAATTGAAGGGCTTAATTTAATACTATTCGATGATGTACAATGTTTGCAAATGATATTAAGTTGAGTGATGAAATGAAATAGGTTGGGAAGTTGAAACTATTGCAGACTTTTGAAATCTCGAGGCTTTTGGCTAATTATGAGTTTGATTAACGATTGGAGAGTAATTTTAACGAGTTTGGGGCAGAAATGTGATAGTCTTAGATGTGAAAAATCTTCGAGGTTTTGACTTAGTTGGTATCTAGATATGTTATCCGAAATGATGGGGAATTAGATGAATTGAAAGACTGTAAAATTCTTATGTGAGAAAAAGAGATCAGGCCATTAGATTAGTTTTTTTTTTTGAATTTAGGGTGGACGGGTGGTGGTACTTATATTCCTTTTTTTCTTACATAATACACTTAATTCCTGATCTCTGTTTTTCTTTTTTCCGCGTATATGTATACTGATTTCCGCATCTTAAAGGGTCTGGCTTGACACTAGTAATCTCTAGGTTCGGCGTTACTGAGGACCATATATCCTTTGTTAGGGGAAATTGCTGAAAGCTGATAAAGAATTCCACCAGCTATTGGATTAGCTGCATATTTGCATCAGAAGATGTAAAATATTACATTTACATTACTGATTGGATGTAAATGTAGTAGATTGGAGGCAGAAGGGCGTTCATCTTAGATGTGATAGTTACTCGAGATTTTGACCTAATCGCTATCTAGATCTGTTATCCAAAATGATAGGAATTAGATAAAGTGGAAGAATAGAATTTCCGAAAATGAATGCCAGGCAACTAGAAGAAAATTTCTGAATTGCACGGTGGTACACTTGTATTCCTTTATTCTTACATATACTGATTTCCTGATTTTTTTTCTCCTTTTCAGGTAGATTTGCATCGATTGCACATGTTAAAGGGTCTGCTTATACTGGCTATCTCTAGGTACGACGTTACTTAGGACCATATATCTTTTTTAAGGAGAAATTGCTGAAAACTGAGAGAAAATCGCAAAAACTATTAGATTAGCTGCATATTTGCATCAGAAGATGGAAATGACAGTGTGTATTTATTTACATTGTTTCAGTTTCGATCTTCTCATAGAACTTAAAGCCTAGCTATTTCTATGAAGGCAACGAAGTTTAAAAACTCAACATAGGATTTCTGACTTTTTCTTGCTTAAGTGAGTACTCAATTGGCTTGTGATATCAATAAATGCTTGCTCTTTACAAGGAATAGTTAGGCCACCCGTCGGATGATTGTAACTGAATTCTTCTTCAGCATGTCGGAGTAAGTCTTGGAAAGCCAGTTGACTTACATATCTTAGAGGAATAACAAATCTCTTCGTTCCAGCTTCGCGTACATAAACCGTAACATGCCCTTTGGAATTTCGTTCTGTTTCTTCTCATGTAGATGATTCTTCTCAATTTTGTGGTTTAGCTGACAAGAGTATTTGCTTACAAGTTAATCACATAATTGAACAGCTTCCGCATAAAGATATGAATGTTTGTTTAAGCATTTAAATACTTTAATGTTACGACATAATTTCCATTTTCGGTTATTTCATGATCTGTATTGAATATGTGTGTATACCTTAGTTTAATATCAAGTCTACGCGTTGTACGGAATTAATAATTATAGGTTGATTGCTAATATTGGCAGCGTTCTGGATGTCAGTAATAATGGAAAGAAAGATTATAGTATTGCTAGAATAAATAAGGTTTTGAGAATCTAAATTGACTTTTTTTCATTGCTGTATTCATCATAATTATAACTAACGCGGCGAATCTTCTGGCACTTATTGTCAGCAACGGTGATCATGGGATTAATAACATGTATGAAATGTGATGACTAAGAATCAGATATTGAAATAATTGGAAGTTGCAGAATGAAGATAAATTTCTTTTATTGTTAGCAAGATGAATCTAAAAAATTGTAGCACTGTGCTTAGACTGGTTTGGGTTTATGTCCTTGCTAGTGTCCTCAAGTTACGATATAGCTTTGACATTTGGATATGGACATAGAATAGACACCCGATAATCATTATGGGCCAATATGAGGACTTTTGGGAAGTAGTGGAGTCAGATCATTTGCTACCCGGTTTTTAAATCTTTAGAAGAATGCAGTAAGCAACTGATGTCAACTTAATTATGTCATCAATGTTTGTCACATGAATCATTAGTACAAATGCATTTATAATTTCTATCATTGAACCAAACAAGTTTTAAAGCCTTGTAGGTCATATGCTATTTGCTATAGGTTACAAATTTTGAAAATGATGTGACATCATTAGGTAAGTCTAAGGGTATATGAAATGAGGATGTAAATATCAGAATTAAATAGTTTCTTGCATGTTATTAATCCTCAAAGTTTCATTAAGGAAATAATGTTATATTGTTATATAAATGTACACTGATGCTATTTGTTTATACAATGAGACAATCTAAAAAGCTATGACTTTGCCAAAATTGCAGGATTTTAACACAGGGAATCCTGACTTATTCTATATTTTCAGTGAGAATTCAATCGACGTGTGATATTGATGAAAGCTTCTTCTTTACAGGGAATAGTCAGGCCGCCCATAGGATGATTGTAGCCGAACTCTTCTTCTGCGCGTCTCAGCAAGTCTTGAAACGAAGGATGGCTCAAATAAGTAAGTGGAACGACATATCTCTTCATTTCATTCTCTCCTACATAAACTGCAACATGCCCTTTGGGAACATCCTTTTGATTCTTGACATGAGAATGACTTTTGAGAATTTGCTTCGCGTTAGAGATGATAGAAGGAAACCTTGTACGAATCATGGTGTTATAGTTGATTGGAAAAATGTTGTAGGAGTTTGTAAACAAGTTATCTGCGATGAGTGTTTTTTGCTGGTTTTCTGTCCAATATATAGGAAACTGGATTCTCATTCTTAACCACTCAATTATGCTGAAGGTTAGGCAGTTGGGTACTCATGTACGGACCTACCTAATTAAAATTCACATGGGCTTGTTGAGCTTATGTCACCCTTGTTAGATCACCCTCTTACTGTCTCTCTCACTCTTACCTTATACCTTGTTATGTCATTTTGACTCTCAGAAGTAGATTAATAGGTCACTTTGCTGAGACCTGGCAAACTCGACCTGATCCAAATAACCTTATATGACTCGACCCGAATGTTTATTGATGGAAACTTATTGCTGTCCCTAAATAACGTAATAAAAACCACCCCTAATCCAAATTGACTAGACCCCACCCGATCCAACCAAAATTCTATTAACCCCGAATAGACCCGACCCGAACACAATCCAGTTGAGTCGTTTGCCAGGTCTGACTGGGCGGTCGGCTCATTTATGTTAGGACTTATTTTCATATTTTTGGCTTATAATGAAGTCTCCAAGTGTCATACTCATGTATGGGCGTTAGATGTCACATACAGATAGACGAGGTAATGTGTACATGAGTAAAGATCGGAGAGCCGAAATAACATAGATAGCATGCAGTTTGGTTTCAACACCCATTGTCCTTAAATTCATCATCCAAATGGGACCCCTAAGGATTCAAGCTGTGATAGCCTGTGCCTGTGAATGACTGTTTCTTGGATGAAGCCTATGATTGGTGCATATTGTTTTATCATTAGAAACTGTGTGCTTTTACACTCATGTGAAGTTATTTTCAGCCTTAAATTCTGCTTATTCTTGATGACCCACTTTGCAAACATCATGCATGCTCTTAGCAATTAGGCAGATTTGTTGCAGTAAGAAACAGGTTGATCTAACCGGGGCCAATCTTTACATAACTGATACCTAAAAGACTTTTATATCGACAGATAATTTCTTCCTCACAATTTGTCTTGTTTTTTCTTTCATACATGATATTTCTAGTGGGGTTAAGTGCCTGACCCGTCATTACCGAACATTTAGGACACTAGAAGTTATTTTTCGTTAGCATCAGATTTGCCCATGTGGCTTTCTTTACCCAAAAAAAAAACTCGATGTTTTTTATTTTTTTATTTTTACTAGGAGCCTAAGCTGATACCTTACATGAGGGATCCACCCTGGAATTGATAACAAATCACCATACTATTATCTTCAAACTTTAATGGAAACTTTTATTTGATTGAGATCATGTTCTTTGTGTCAGTAAATCATGGAAAAATTAGGCTATAATCTATCCCAAGACATGGGCATTATTTCTAGTAAAGTTTCCTTCTAATTCCTGTGGCCAAAATCATACAAGTAGAATACTATATTGATTTTTCCTTCCTGTCTCATTATGCTGTGATACTTGATTGAAGTGAGGGTGGTTGATTCTATCGTCTTCTCTAACTAATAATGCTAGAGTAGATGTGTTAAGTGTCAATAATTTCTCATCTAATTATTCAAATATGATTAGTTACTGCAAATCTTCCATGTTGAAGAATGGAATCCAACTTCTGTTGTCAATGATGAGGTACTTCCCTCTTTCATATGCCAGCATCTTCCTGTACTTTTTTAAACGATGTGTTACATGCTGGCGACCTACGCTTACCAGTTATGCTTGTGCATTGCTTCGTACTAGAATAACTACGACTTTACACCGGTGGAGTTTCTATGGAATTGTTGTAATACAGAGCATATGATGGATAGATGTCTTTTTGTATATAGGCGTCATTCCCATGGTTTCTGCTTGTATATTGGCGTCTTCTCTATGATATCTTTTTGTGCATGGACGTCACCCCCTTGGCATCCAGTGATAATAATATTATAGCTTACTTCTATATAAACGGTTTTTTTAATGTGTGCCCTAAGGGCACACGTTAATAGCCTAAATGTGGTAAGATTCACAAAGATAGTCTCATTAATTATGGTAAAAATGAGTTTATACTTTTATATCTCATGCTAATATCTTGTGAATGTCTTTATCTCACACTCCTGCACGCTTAACCTTAGGTGTTCATTGGGATTGAAAGGATCAAATGTTATTAGGCCTTATTACTCTGGTGTCTTGTAGCTGGTATTCGATTTACATTTATAAGGACTACCAAAAGTGCACTGCCAATTTTTCATCTTCTTTGACAAAGGGAAACCAAAACGAAGCATTGAAAAGACTTTTCGAATGGAGTATTGTTAATCAAGATAAAGATAACCATCACACTCGACAACTACTCTCTTTTTGGATTTACGGTTTTTTTTTTGCTGTATTTCTACTTTTGGAATGAAGTAAATAATGAAGTCTAGCTAAATAGGCTCTTAAATACTGTGAGTTGCTACTTTGACATGATGATTGAAATAAAAATAGAAAAGATAACATTAGAACATTATCAATACTTGTTTTCGTTATAATCAACTAATTACTCGAGATAAAAATGCTTCTTCATGACACTGTATTGTGAGAGAGATCTATCATGGCCCATGGGATGATGGCCAAATACGACTTTTGCGTTCTCGGAAAAGCGACTCTTGGTATACAAGACACTCAAATCTGAAGTAAGCCGTAAGAATTACGTATGTCCGTCTTATTTCCTCTGTTCTATACAAAATGCTGTCACTTTCGGAAATATATGTACTGATTTAACGTTCACATGGGATTGCATGGTTGAGTGCTTGAAAGTGTTTGTGCAAGTCCTTATTGTACTCATTTTGATTCATACTTGTGTACTTGTTTGTGGTCTCAGAAAGTGTACTTGTTTGTGGTCTCTGAAAGTGTTTACTCTAACAATCCAACACCTGGATAAACATGATCTAAGGTTGGAAAGGGATGGAAAACAAATCCATATAGACTGGAGACCAAAAAAAAAGTAGGCAAAGTATTACGACCTGTCGTTATTATCGTCTTCGCTTGCCATTCGTTTGATAACTAGGCGTTCTAATTGTCTTTTGCTTCTATTAGTTTTCCTCCACATACGAGTATACAAGTATTAGAGCCTATTTCAGCTAAATTGCATGCGTGTTAAGATGTGGTACACACGACTTTGGTTTAAAACCCGCCAATTTACACCCAAAAGTCTACTCCTATAAGGAAAGACAAACGGAATGGGATGTATTGTTTTTTACGACAATGTACTACTCCGTATGATTTAACGCAACTGGTCTGTGATTTGAGTGACTTGGTGGTGATATTGTGGATAATACATCAAAGCACGTTCATTTTATGTCGGATTGTCCTAGTCTCGTAGGGGAAATGATATGTTATAGAAGAACATGCTTTGACATGCTACAAGTTTATGAAGTTTTAATCTTTTTCCTGTTTTCAGTTGCTGTTATCTTTCCTCCTTTAACCTAAGGTAAAGGATTTGATTTTGCGTAGGAACACAGCTTTTTGCGAACATGTGAAGTTCACCAAATGCTTCTGAAGAACAGACAGATAAACAGCGGCAAAGGCCAAAGACAAATAATAAGATTGGCAGCCAAAAATAAAGTCGGGTTTGAGTTTGAGGGCTTAAAAGGCAAGTACAAGCAATAATTCAAGATTTTAAATATTGCGATTAATTTAGTCGCAATTATACTTATTCAAAGTCTAGGAAGGAGCAGCTGTCGGTATAGGCCGCCATTGCTTCTCCCCTTCCCCTAAACCAAGGGGCAGGACTGAAGGAACCAGCCTGAATGTGCTAAATCATGCACTGTACAAATGTAGCATTCTAAAACATGATGGTTTACTTTCACACCAGAAACAAATTTCTCATTCCCAAGAATGATATGTTGGTGGAGAAACCTGAAAGGATACAATTTACAATCAAATAAACTGTAAAAGAATCCCTAGGAGCCATTTAACCGGGAAATGAGATCGATGAAGTAATATTCGGTACAAGGAACTATTAACCTTCCCATCCCATGGTCATAACCAAACTCTTCTTCGGCATCCTTAAGGAGTCTTTGAAAAAGAGGATGCTTCAAATATGATACGGGAACCACGAAGCGCTTCTCGCCCTCTTCCCCGAGATAGATAGCAAAATGCCCTTTAGGGACTGGTTCTTGGTATGAATATTGTTGCTTTTGGTGACATATTGAGCCTTTTTTGATGACTTTCTTTGCACATTTGACAACTCTTTCTGAATGATTACCCATGTCCTTTTGAAAGTTTGAGAAAAGTAAGGGAGGTTTAGGAGCAATGCAAAAAGTATAGAGGTTTTAGATGTAGTCTGTTTTGGGATGCACCTGGCCTCTATGAGTGTGCATATATATATATATATATAACCAAATAAGGAAGGTAAAAAAATTTATGTATTCCCACTTATATGGACATTAAATATTGACGGAATGACCGCTATTTTCCTTCTCGCAATATACTACAGTTACAACGTTTTAAAAAGATAATATAAAATAGTTCAGATATTGTACGTTTATATATCTTTGCAGAGATTAATGGTCAAAGTTGTCTATTAAAGTGAAAATAGGATATCAAAAATAGGCATATGGGAGATGTAGGCCTAATTCTTTTGGACTGAAAATCTCAAAACCGAATTGAACTGAATTGAACTGAAATGAAAGTTAAAAATGAGCTGGATTGAAAAAACTGAACTTATAGGACCGAACTTGAACTAAAATGAAATTAAGTTCAAAAGAATACGGCCATAGCAAAAATAATTTTTTGGAGGTTGGCCATAGTAGAACTTATTTTTCAATGTTGTACAGTTTACACAATGTTTTTCATGGACAAAATATCAAAGACATGCAATATCTCATGACATCCATTACATTACATTATTGGCAGGTTTTATGAGACCTGGTTGCAGCACATGGAAATAACGACATTTTTCCAACTAGAATATCATATCAATGAGGCCAAGTTGCAAAGGTATGTGGATAAAAATAGAAAGTAGCCCATTGTTTCTCACACACACTAATGAGACAACCATGTTTGCTGGGCATGTTGTGTTGAATTATATGATAAGCGAGCTACTAGTAATTCCACTTATAATTTTTCTTTTTTCCCTTTGGAATAGAAAAGAAAATCACAGATTCTCATTTGTGACGGGCATATCCGTCACAAGCTTGTTACGGATCAAATAATATCCACATGGGTAGGAAAAGACAAGCCACTTGTAACTAGACTTGTCTTATCTACCCAAGTGGGAGATACTTGACCTGTTGAAAGATTGTGACGGATATATCATCACAAGGGAGACTTAGTCACTTTTACTGAAAGAAAATAGTTTTTTCAGATTAATTGCAGTAACCATATTTACAGTTAACTAGTTGGTTGCATGTTGTGTCCAACTAGGACTTCAAAAGTTCCAGGAGCAAAAACTTGTACAAGGGAGCTGCATTGTTGCAGACTTTTACAGTCTTACATACAGGTAATAATAGCCTGTTGTTATTTGCATAGCATATCATTATGCATTGATGCAAATTGAAGCATGGCATTTTGTAACTGATAATGAGTGTAATCATCCCTCTGCCATTCTCTGTCTGTCTTGAAAATGAGATTTCTCGTAGTACATGCATGTATAGTAATGCTTGTACTCGACCACAGTTCCGGAATATTGAAGATTCCGAGCAGCATATTACATGTGATGTGACCTCTCGCGGACGAGTGATTCTGTTGTGCTAACTACAATAGAAAGTTGCTCCTTTACTCCCATTTATATTGTCCTCATCATTGTTTACTGGTCAACAATATACGTTACAATAGTCTTAAAAAATGATTCAGAGAAATCAATTATTTTGATAAAATGAGAAATCAAACACGGCAAATTTTACATTGTATCTCAGTATCTCTTCCTATATTTGGAGAATTTGATGGTCAAAGTTGACACCAGATGACCATAAGTCATATGGGGTGTTAGTTTTTGCACTTCCACTGGCCTTTTAAATCTACATCTTGTAGATTATTTTGCAAGGTTGCTACTGTGTCTGACAATCTATGCAGCAAGAAATTTAGGCCTTTGGATGTTGCAATATTTCTTTTTTGTGCAAAAAGATTACGACTTTAATCACTGATTATGTTTCTAGTTGATTGCATGACGGAATTTAGTCATCCTAGACCTTTGTTGAGTTATTTGAGTGCATAAGAAGTTAAACGTAATCATATATATAGAGAGTACAACAATTGAAAGTGCGTCTATTTGCCTAAACAATTAGCAAAAATAAAATGCCTATGGCAAAATTGTGCAGGCATCTCAGCATCTGCTATTGCTCTGTTAACTAAACTGACAGGTTATATCCATGAATGCTTCTTCATTGCAAGGAATTGTTAGACCACCCAAAGGATGATTGAATCCGAACTCCTCTTCAGCGCGTTTAAGCAGATCCTGGAATGCAGGTTGGTTAAGGTAAGAAAGTGGCACAACATATCTCCTTTTCTCGCAATCTCCAACGTAAACTGTGAAATGCCCTTTTGGGACTCCTTGCTGGTTATTTGTATTACGAGATGGCAACTTAAGGAGTTGCTTTGCATTAGAAATTATAGTATTCAACCTTGTACCCGCCATATTGACTGAACTCGTGTAAGCGAGCTAGAAGAGAGTGTGATTGTTTTATGAGGATTTGATGATTAAATGAAGCTTAGTTGTCTTAATGTACAGTTGCGGTAAGTTAATCTCAATATTTATACAGATATGCAGCCATTTGTTTATTTAGCTTCAAGGACCCACCCAATTAAGGCTCACGTGTCTTTAATCAGCTTTATGATCACTTGATTAGTCTCTCTTACATTCAGTGGGCAAGCTTGTTGTTTGGGCACACAAGTAGGGATGTTAGGGCAGGACGGTGGTGCGTATAGGCTCCCTGTAATATGAGTTGGCTCAGCGGTTGCTGTGTGCTAAGAGGTGGTTTGATCGACTAGTCAGATACTCCCTCCATTCCATTTGATTAAAATATATCTTACATAAATATAATCCAGAAATTTATATAAACAAATGGAATTGAGGGAGTATTGTTTTCCGTAGTTTTTAAGTTAAAATAACACAACGACAACATGGTTAATCTTGGCACTGGAATTAATTGAACACATTGGATGCTTTTGTGCACGATTACACGTTCTATTT
The DNA here is from genome assembly GCA_022085475.1 of Heliosperma pusillum. Taxonomy (NCBI): domain Eukaryota; kingdom Viridiplantae; phylum Streptophyta; class Magnoliopsida; order Caryophyllales; family Caryophyllaceae; genus Heliosperma; species Heliosperma pusillum. The sequence goes on along the minus strand of JAIUZE010046133.1, from coordinate 73,246 downwards.
CAAGCTGATAAAGAGTGATAGATGCTGGACTGTCCTAATTGCCATTGGAAAAATCTTTGCGATCTTTATTGCAATGTTTCAGTGTTACTATCTGCAGGATTATAAAACTCTTAACACCAAGAATAATAATATATTCAACTGTTACGCTGCAGGGACGGTAGGAACTTGATTTTGGCTAGAACGAACAGATTCTGTATTCTTTTTTGGTGTAAAGGGAGCCAGAAGGGCAAATATAATGCTGACGGGGTTTGAACCCGGTCGTGAGTATCATCCCTCATGACTTTACCCGCAAAGCTAGCTGATATATGCTACATATTCTGTCTAGAGCTCATAGTAAATCACTACTACTCTTAAAGGTACTTGCTCATCTATTTATGGCATGGGATATGTAATATGTTGCCTCATGAGTGTAATTTTGCACATGGTTTTTGGTAAATGAAACTGTTTTCGGACGACCCATAATAATTACGTTTGATCACGAGGGTCTACTTGACCGTAGTTTTATCAAATATGGCCTATTGCTATATTGAAACTATCATCCATAAGCTGGAAAAATATCAGTTAGATATGAAATACCAAATTTGAACTGTTTTAACTACTGAAAATAAACCCAGTCACTTAAAATGAGTGATTCTGAGTCGAAATGTACAATCAATCTCGTGTTTAGCACTTGACAACCTAAAATCAAAATTGCAGCTAATTGCCTAATTGCTCCTCTAACCCTTAATATTACATCATCTCACTAGCACTCGACTCGATTGTTGGAAAACATTGATGAATGTTTCTTCATTACAAGGGATAGTTAAACCACCCATTGGATGATCAAACCCGAATTCTTCTTCAGCCCGGTTTAGCAAGTCCTGGAATGCAGGGTAGCTTAAGCAAGATAAAGGCACCACATACCGTTTCTTTTCCTCATTATACGGTCCTACATATACCGCGACATGGCCCTTTGGAACTCCTCTTTGGGTTTTGCTATGGAGTTTTGAGTATTGTTTGGTGGGGTAAGTCATAGAAGGCAGCTTGAAAACCATATTTTCTTCTTCTTTTATGTTGTAGTTTATACTTGGATAAAGGTTCTAATGTTTTGTGAATTTTAGTGGGTTTTGGTCATATTTATAGTAGCCTATAGGATAGAGAACTTGCCAACTTGGAATTTTTTTATATTTTTTTTCATTGTTTTTTGGGTGTATGAAGATTGAAGAATAGAACATGGCCCCACCTTATCAATGTTCACAAGGCTCTGATTACTAGGAAAAAGCAACTAGTACTTGCAGTAATTTTGATTGCTTCACATGTGTGGCCTTGAATTTCTAACTGTGAATAAACTAACTTGATGAAATTGTGGTCACTTGCAAGTGCATCTGATGTACAACTGCAACAGATCCATGTGAAACTTGTAAAGTTATTAATAGAAGCTACATTGCTCGGACTTGTTTAGAAGTATCCGATACGGATGTTATTCAGACTTGTTTAGAAGTATCTGATACGTACGTTGCGCATATTTGTTTAGAAGTATCTGATACGGGTGTATGTTAAGTATCAAACTCAGCCATCTATTATGTAAAGTATGCATAATTTGGCTTAGAATGAGGTGTTAAAGTGTCGTACCTTTTTAGAGTGTCAAGTGTGGGACACGACTCCATAGGGGAATGGGAAGATTCGAAGTAATATAGAATAGAAATATTTTTTTTGGTAAAGCTTTAAATAGGAGCGGATCCATTTAGGAGGGGAATAAAGAGTCGCTATTCTTTGGCTCTTATTTTAAAGGAATAAAGTTTCATCAAATTGACTGCGTTTCTTTGTATTAGTTATTCAATGCAATACTCATTGCAATATTTATTTTAGGTCATATGGGAACAACTCCTTTGTGCCCCAAGACATGGGTAAAAAGCTTAGTGAAGTGGTCGTACTTCTTTAGATTAAAAAGTACTAGTAGTTCGATTCAATTTTAATCGGTGATTTGAAAATAGTCTATTTATGTTGCTAATATAGGACTAAGTTCGCGTACATCTAAATTCCTTTACCCATAATTTACGGGAGCTATTGCGGCCCTGGTGTTTAAAATCGAACTCCAAGAGTGTACTCACTTTACTTAGTAATCCATCCGTCACATAAGCATTGGGATATGGTTATTTGCTTATGCAAGTTTTCTACTAGACTAAAAGTGAAGTGACTTCATGCATAACAAACTTGTTTTCTTGTATTCTTTTACGATTAGTCTCCCTTAAGACGAAGATATCCGTCTTAAAAATAAAACGGGTCAAATATCATCCCGGTTGTATATATAGACAATTATTTTGATTTTACCCATAGTCTTATTCTAACTATTTAACCCGTTTTATGTTTAAGACAGATACATCCGTCTTGAATGAGAATTTGCCGTTTAAGTCTATCTTCCGCTATAATTCTGTGTCAACTTATCTAAAACCGATTTTTGCCAAAAAAATTGAAGTCTTTAATAGTATATTATATACTTCTGATTCTGATTTTGAATCTTTTGACTTGATTATTTTTTTCCTTGAGTACACATTCTTTGCGGCGTTACTTGTGTTGAGACTGTTGACTAAATAGTTTAGCATATGCTCCATGCAGTGAACGTATATGTACTTTTATGCATCCTTGCATTATTAGAAACTTATATCATTTCTGCAGAATCATTTGCTAATTATTCTGATAAGCCAACCTGTACATGGATCATGGATGGCAACTCATTAACGTCGAAAATCCCGTTTATCCGATGTTCTTGGCCATGTTCCGGCTTCCTGATTAAACTGTATAACCCCCATTTGCCTGATTTATTGGAAAATTTCGAAATTTTTTTGATTTTTTTATGTTATGTATAACTTGAATGATGTTTGTTTTTGTATTTCTTGAAAATCACACTAAAGGATGAATTTGTTAGGCTTATGTACAGGGTTAAACGGTTTGACCCTCCCAGAGCTCGATAGTCGAACCCTACTTAAGGTGTGTATATGTAATTATGTATGTATGACTCGGAAAACCTACATTGACATTAAGCATGTACGAATTAGTAACTATCTGTCCGATTTTTCCATGTGAAATATTCCATCCGTTTAAATCATTTGTTAATCTATGATTAATAATTTAATATACATACCCCTTTCGAAAAACAAAAAAAAAGTAAACAAATAATTTGAGACGGATGAAATATAAAGGATCGGCACTTTTGCTGGCAAAATGAGGACATTTTAGGTAGGACAAGAAGAAAGATCTGACATTCAAATGAAATCATTAGTTTCGTATAAACATTATTGTCATTATGTCCTTGCACGTTTGCACCATTGTTTGTCATCATACAATAATGCATGAACTTAACTCATAATGTCTAATTACTGTGCTAGATCCACATAATCACAAGTTTATGAAAGATCTCTTTCTCATTCAATCTTTTTGTTTGTCTTTTTTCGGGTTTTGTTCCGTCTTCAAGCCTGTTTAGGTTCAGTGTATGGAATCATCTGCAGTCTTACATTGTTTATCCACCCAGTTATCATAACTAATTCCGATTCGAAATTAATTTTGGCATTGTCCACGCTTGGTAAGTCACTAATCTTACTATTAAATTGTTAATTAGATGGATAAACAAATTTTGATTCTTTTAGTTCATGCATAGAATTAGTTAGTATCAAGACCTAATACATTCCCCTGTTATAAGCATACACTGTCAGTCTGTCATGTACATAGTCCATGTTCTGCTTATAGTACTTCATTAATGCTGCCGTACTAACAAAGAAGAAGAAGAATATTTTAGGTTACATGTGTTGCGTCCTAATGTCGGTCTTGGTGCAATAAATGCGGTATCATACCGAGATTTAACAATATGGATCTCTTGATTCGGTTTGGCAGTCGAGTTTTAATTTACTGTGATATTCTGTAAATTAACGAATGCTCTGGTTTATGTTTCATGTTTCAGGCACCCTTATTGTTAAGCAGATAACTTACGCTTTGGCTGATTTCTGAAGACTTCAGAGCCATGGATCTCTTGAACATTGCATCATTGTCGAACATAACACATCCTTGTTGTACAATAGATCTCTCCGGCCACCTTCGTGTCTTCTTTCGGTGTTTTTTTTGTATAAAGAGTACTTTTGATGCTATTGAAATCTCTACTCGAGGTATGGGTCTCAATTCTCTCATAACTGTCCTAGCTAAGCTAAGCTAGTTGACATGTAATTCAGTCGGCTATCAATGTGCAATGTACTAAAAATATGGACGGCACTCTTTGCCTATGTTACTCCGACAATTCTTACTTCCCCGCACACCTGTTTCCAACACTGTGAACTCATACTGTAGTAAGTTGGTCTTGAAATGCAGGGAGACTTGAACTTTATTACTGATACGAACACCACTATTGTTTCTTCCCTACCTATATTCCAATATTCCCCTTTGATTTCTGGCTATTGTAATGCAATTTTACGTTGCTTTTCTAGGACCACAAATTCTCATTTAAGATGGGTATTTGCCGTCTTAAACTTAAGATAGGCCAAATATATATCAAATCACCTCACTTGTTGCCTAGAAAATACCAAAAAAGTGTTTTTTTTTTTATCACAATAATTTGGTATTATTTTACATGTCTTAAGCTTAAGACGAATAGTGTCCGTCTTAGACAAGATCTATTGTTCTAAGATGATATAACCGTAGGAAACTGGAAAACAACGATGTTCTTTCCTTGCAATCAATTGTAAACATGTCACATAACTCCACTTTTTGAAAATACTTCGTAATACCTAAACCTGGGAAACGTGTCAATCGGATAGGAATTGGGGTGGGCTAATTCGGGACTGATCACTTCAAGTCTATCACATTATCGGTTTAGGTCGGGTCAGGTTGTTTCGGACAACGGGTGTTTTTCGGGTAAGTTGATTGAGTCAGTTTCAGGTCAAACGGATTAACTTATTTTGGGTTAGGGTCAATGATTAAGAGGGAAAAAAAAAGTACATTTAACACTATTACCTGTTTTTAGTTTAATTTTATTATTTTACACTTTATTTTAACTTAAATAATATTAAGCTTGGTTTTAAATTAGTCATTTCAATTTTTTTTTAATTGTATAAAAATTATAAAAAACAAATTGAACCAGAATAACATGTGAGAAATTGAAAAGGAAAAATGAAGAACTTGAAATGGTTTTACGTACAAAGATACCATTTGGCGTTATTATGTTGCATCTTGTACAAGTGATGTGAAAAAAGAAACGACTTGGATAGCCTGTGATTAATATTGTGTCAGGAGTTATACTAAGAAATGTAGAGTAATTACATAGATCAAGTCCTAGAAATCAATTGAACGCAATCAACTTCTTAGAGATATTGCAAAATTAGGGTCTGGGTTGTATTGAGACCTAAAGTACTTTACTCATTTAGCAAAAATACATCATAAAAAGGGAATAATCACTTTTTAAAAGATGTCACTGGAGCAACAGATAACACCAACTTAGAGCATTACTCGTGGCAAAGTATTATTAAACCTAATAATAATTGTGGCAAATATATATCGTGGCAATACACAACATAAAAATTAACGTATAACATGATAATTAAATTAAAGTATATATCGTATGATTATGCAATCGTATAATTCGATAATCACGCATTGATTACAAAATTTTTATTAAAATGTAGAAATGAAGCACTAAGCATTACTGTTTTTTTTTAAAAAAATTTAGCTGATTTCTTTTGCGCAAAAATTTAAACATTAAGTTTCTTTAACGTAACTACACTTACAACTAAAAGACAACATGGTTGGGTGCTAATTAACCAAATTATAAATGTATGCGTTTTAATGAAAACAATGGGATCTAATATCGTTTTAGCACTTAAAGGATTGTGATTAATATGATGACAGAATTATACAAGGAGCTAAGATACCCGATATTGACATTGATGAGATCCAAGAAATCATGGAAACCGACCCGCGTGTTAATGACAATCAATCATTCAAGAAGTGCCAGAATTAGGGTTCGACGTTAATACGAGATTTGGAATTTTTTTCTTATTTAACACAAATACATGAAAAAAAGGAATGGTTATTTTTTTCAGGGTACTATCAAAAGCAATATAGAATACCAACAAAGTCTTATTTCAAAAATCTTGAAATACTAATTGTTTGAAAAGAAAGAGTATGACCGTGTGGAAATCTTGGTTTTTCGTATATGAAAAACACCGATTATGTAATAAATTCTGCCTCTAAACTGCCAACACATTTATAATCGATGCCAAATGCAAGGTAATACCCGACCAACTGGCGATGTACATATATTTGATACCTGCGATGTTCTACAAGGTCTAACTCCAAAATATACAGCAAGTGAATCTCAACAACAATGACACACGAATCCAAGTCCATATACTTGGACATTCAGACTAATTAAGACTCAACCGTATAATAGTTTATTAGTTTATTGATTAATTTTTTTTTACTATTGTTTGAAGTTAGAATGAAATAGTTCGTACATCTGTATTTAGAAATTATTGTAGGGAGATTCCGTGAATAAAATATTATATTGATTTTTTTATTCTTCCATTGCCTCGAAATATTTTTTATTTATATTCTCTTTTTATAAAAAAATAAAAATATCTCCATTTTCACCAATTTCTTTATTTATATTAGAGAATAAGATCTCATATGGAGTTATATGAGATAATATTAAGATATGATTTAATAAATATATTAGGATAGAATATTAATAAGATATTTAGTATTATTTGGTATGCTACCCCAGGTAGATTCAAATATTATTATCAAAGATCAATAATAAGAATACGTTTATAAAATCTGTCAATTTACCCACCTTAAAATCTTCATAAAAAATCTGAAGACGTTCCTGATCAATTAAAACAAGGTAAGATTGAGCTGGAGATTTGGACCTGAATCTAAGCTTAATGTCTGGTATTCTAGATGGATTGAGAGTTTCAAACCGTCTTTTATAACAAGTTTGGGGTTCCCTCCTCCAGCTTCAGTGCTTAATACAACAATTAAGGACCTTATCATGCCGTCGCTAAATTGGAATCACAATCTTATCTACGAGCTTTTTCAACCTGAATGGGCAAGGAAAATAAGTGCAATCCCAATATGTCCTTCAGTTACTAAAGATGAAATTGTTTGGTCTCCGACTCCTACCGGAATTTATTCAGTTAAGAGTGGTTATGCTATTGCTCTAGGAAATCATCTTGAGCTTTCTAGCTCCCTCAAAGATGCTACTAGAATCAGACCTGCGGTAAAGGTTTTTTGTAGGAAAAAGCTATGGGCCTTTCCAATACCCCAGACCTGGAAAATTCTCATATGGAAAATCCTTGTTAATTCACTACCTACACGGGAGGAATTCATAAGGCGCCAGTTTCAGATTGACTCATCATGCCCATTCTGCAACTCTGATGGCTCAGTAGAATCAAGCTCACATTTATTCCGTGATTGTGAAGTTATTAAAAGGATTTGGGCATCTTCACCTATGGGCATCATCGCAAGAAATGATGGGAATATTCCTATTGATTTATGGATTATTAACTGGTGTGGATATCTATCTTCTAAAAATTCTAATCCTACTACAATTATAGTTTATGCGTCTACCCTCTGGAGCATTTGGAAAACAAGGAATATGGTAATCTTTCAAGGGGCTTCCTTCTCACCAAACCTCCTATTTGGTATTCAAGCATCGGAAGCATTATCAGCTATTTCTGCTTATGAAGAAAAACATGAAAAAATTACTATCATCAAAAATAGTGATCATCTCACCTTAGAGAACAGGAGAGACAAAATTAGAAACTACATTCCTTTTTTTATGATTAAAGGTTCTGGAAACTGTCAAGTCATTCGGGTCAAGGTGGATGCAGGTTGGCTATCATCTCTTCATGCTTCTATTGGTTGGGTGGCTTATGACTCGACCGGACGAAAATTTCATGATTCTGCGGCAAGCTGCCTGGCTGAAAGTGCTAGTCAAGCAGAAGCTATTGGAATTCTGGAAGTCATGAAGTGGGCATTCAACCAAAATATTTTGCATCTCCACATTTTATCTGATTGTTTGCAGATTCTTCTCCAGATCACAAATGTTGAACAAAGTCATCAATGGAACGTGGGCGTAATAGCTGAAATAGGATCTTTGGCTCCTCTTTTTCATTGTCTCTGCTTTAGTTTTATCCCTCGCAATCTTAACAAGCTAGCACATAATCTAGCTGCGAGTGTGTTGGGAATGTAATAGTATAGTATCATTTACTGCTGAAAAAAAAAAAAAAAAAAAAAAAAGATTTGATTGGTCACTTGATGAATTAATGTCTTGCTGTGCGTTTAAATTACAAAACGAATTTGATGGCAGTTTGGAAATTATTTCTATGTCACTAGCTAGATTTTAATTGAATCAGTAGTTGTCATAATTTTTAGTCGTCAATTGGAGTAACTGCTAGGTTTTTTAATTAAAAAAACTCGACAATCGGATTAATAATGCTCCAATCTATCTCAGCGGTCAAGTGGATTAGGCGTATTATTGTATGATATTTTTTGAGTGTATTATTGTGCTACACCGAAAACAAAATTCTAGGTCCGCCCCGGGTTATATACCAGTAATTTTGTATGTAATGAAATTTGGTATGAATTTTTGCTGTTAACCTGTGAGATTTGCTACGATTCTTAGTTAAATTTCATTACTTTTTCAACCATGATGTTTTATTATGAGCGCTTGATTACTTACTTTGTATGTGTTTGACCTTGTTTTTTTAAAGTGCTTCTAGTGCAACCTAGAACTACTTTTAATAAACTCAAAAGTTTGGTGCTTCTAATTTCTACTTCTTCTTTTACATTTTAATATATAAACGTAATTGCTCATTCATGGTCATGTTTTACTCTTTCATGGACATTTTACCATAATATTTCCATACCCTACCCTTTTCTGGTGCATAAAAAAATAACAAATTCTCTCTTTTTCTATCTCTTAAAATTAATTAAATCTCCATTAAATTACTCAATTTCAACTTAATTATTCTATTCAAATAATGATTCTTACTTAATTGATAATACATTATTTGTATCAAATTGTAACAATTATGTAATAATTAAATAGGGTGTGATAATGTTAGGATTTGTGAAATTAGGGTTTATGGGGGAATGGGTGGCTAGGGTGGCAGGAGAGGGACTAGTGGTGGCTGCGGCAGGTAAGAGGCCGGTGGTGGCAGTGAGAAGGCGCGACAGAGGCATCGAAGGTAGGCTGACGCACAAGGGACACACGAAGGGGTGTCTCAGGTGGTGCACGTGCATCTCAGATGGGAGTTATTTATGGTGGTCAGTTGAGGTGGTCGACCATATGGTCGGGCATGTAGTGCGGTGGCGAGAGAAGGGAGACGTGTATGCAGGGAGGCAGGGGAAGTAGCGATGGTGGTGGCGGTGGTCGGACATGTAGTGCGGTGGTGGGGCTCCCGACATATAGTGCGGCGGCGAGGGAAGGCGGCAGTGGTCGGCTGCAAGCAAAGGCGGTGGCAGGGTTGAGGGAGGAAGGTGGTAGAATTCAAAGTGAGGGATAGAAAATTGAAAATTTTGGGTTGAAATGAAAGGGGCAGGTTGGTCAATTATGTCCATGAATGAGTAAATCTTGTCCATGAAAGAGCAAAACCCTATATAAATGATAAATTTGTACGTAATAAATATTTCAAAAAAATAAAATTAATGCATTTTCATTTAGATTTTTTCTTTCCCTACAAATAGATACCCATCTTGATATACATTAATCATAATATTTTCATTTTGCATATTCTCAAGTAGAAAAAACTCATTTTGAGATATACTTATGTAAAATGGTAGCCAAACACTTACTACTAGTTTTAAACCCGTGCAAATTGCACGAGTATGCTATTATAGACATTGTTATTATAAAAAGGTTTAAATAAATGTAATTAAGTTTAGTGTCAAATCAAATTCAAGATTTTAAATTTGATTTACAACTTTAACATAACATGAACAATTTTATTACTTTAAATGAGAAACATCATTAAAAAATGAATTATACTCCGTATATAACTTCTATGCCATTTGATAAGGAAAACAGATAAATTTTTAAACTGCTATTATATAAGTACCAGAAAGTAACAAATATGGTTAAAATAATTAATATCAAATATTTATAAAATTACATTATTTTGATTTAGAAAATGATAAAAACAAAAAAAAGACTTTATAAACTTTTTTTTGACTTGTATTCCAACTCGAACCCGAACCATGACATGTATAATCTTGTATTTGTCCAACCTATCTGACTAGATCTACCTCCCTCGTTTGGCGTGCTTAGCCTAATAATAATATCCCATATATATTCCGCTTATACCTTACCCCGTTTATATCCAGTTAGAAAGCATATACTCCATAATCAGAAAACCTATACTACTCCATAGTTCGTAAGTATCGGTCCAATTATATTTAGACATGTCAAATTTTGACGCTACCCGTGATTCCAATTCTACTAACCCATTGAATTTAGGATTATCAAGACCCGTAAGTTGTGACTCACAGCCTCGATTTACCTAATCCAATATGACCCGTTAAAAATATACTATCCTACCTTGAATAATGAAAGATGTGAGAAAAATATTTTTAGCCCGTATTATGACATTAACTTGTCCTTTTGACATATTTTATTTTTAATAAATACTATCTTTGTTCCATTCATTTGTTTGCGTTTTATGTTCTTTATGAGACATATTTTAGTCAAAGGCTAACCGTTAACCGCTAGGTACGGCTAGGTTGGCTCAGTTCATTCTTTTGGGCCCAAGAAACTTGTGCATAATCAGCATATATATCAGCCACAGTCTCCATGTAAATAAACCTAGCTTGAGTTACAGCCTTCTACACATAGTCTACATACATAAACTACGATCTACCTATGGCGTTAATTGTTTACCCGTCTCTATTGATCTTTATCCTTCAATAGTTCATCCACATAATTTACTGAACCAATTTTCAATTCATCGTTACCGAAACAATTATAGCGTTTTATATGATACTCCGAAAATTCAAGAGGTTAGATGATACTTCGTATTAGAATGTTTGTCCATTTTTATTGCTACAAATAAATATTTACTTATTATGTTTCAGGAGATATAGTAATTTAAGGTTTACTTCATCTAAAAAAGCGTTTTTTATTTATGTTAGTGGTCAAAATTTTATTTTTTTTCAAGTTATATACCATTTAAATTTGTTACATGCATTTTTAAAAAAAAAAATTAAATGAATTTTTAAGATTCATTATTTTTTAAAAGGGATATCTCTATCTTTATACTCGTGAATTTATCAATGATTCTTATTTCATTTATACCTTTTTACCAATAGTATACGAGTAGTTTTTTATAATTAAAAATAATTCTAGTGATTAGCAGCAATTTTAGTGCATCATCAAATTAGTGTTTGGCACTTTGGCAGTATTAATATAATTTTTATCCTTAAATATCTATAAGGTGATTATGTTAATTATTATTTGTTATTTATAAATATAAATATATGTACAAATTTTAAAAAAGAAATTTTACATAAAAATGAGCAATATACATCATGGATATATCAGATGAGATCAAAATATTTTTTAAATATAAAAAATTGTACTTTTAACCACACGTTGACACACCAGCATTTTGGTTGTTGTTTTAATACATAGAGATTATTTCAAGAAGTAACTTAATAAAAAACTCATTTTCAAAAGTAGAAATTGTTTCTAGAAAACTAGGCCAAACATGCTCTTTGTCGGTTTTTGGGGCTAGTGGGAATTTAGTCGAATTATGATAAGCACTTGATTACTGAACTTTTTCAAGCATGATAATGTAGATTGGTACGCAATGGCAACACGTTCTAAAAAAAGTTGTCGGATTGGGAAGGATGGAAAGAGTCGAAAGGTGATGGTACACGAAAAAGGAAGTAGTTCTAATAATAGAAGATGGGAAGAGATGGACCATGAGATATTAGTTTTGATACTGAGCAAGTATAGATGGCATGAATGGGGCCTCCGTAATGATTTCATGATATGCAAGTCATGGTTATCGGCATTTCTCGATGTCTTGTTTCCGCCAGGAGACGTTCTTGACTTGCGGTTTCTTGATCACATGCCTGGTTTCGTATGTGGTGCTATGCGGCGAAGCTTCAAAGACATATGGAAATGTTTCTACCCTCACTTGAAGCGCAATATTTTTCGCAGATCTCAGAATCAATATGCCAAGCTTATCTTGCCTGAAACCGTCTTGCATGCACTGGCTTACATCGATATAGGACAATTGTAAGTTATTCATTTAATGTGTCGCATTTTGAGCATTGTTCATTCCCTTTAGTTTCATTTACGGATTTGTGATTTGTTCATTGTAGGTTACCTTCACTGAAAAGTCTTGTTTTGCCTGCTTTACGCCGGTGTGTTCATTGCCGTGTTTCAACTTCCTATCCGTGTTTCGATCACTTCTGTAACAATTTTATGTTTCAACATTTGAAGATGTTAGAAGAAGCACATTGTGATGTCTCCGCGGTATATCAACTGGCCTATCACTCCAAATCAATTCGAAGCCTGACATTAACTGTGATTCCTGGCCGTTCTCATTGGCTAGATGATAACATAGCTTCTATGATTGCTAATTTCTTTCCCGTCCTTGACCGGTTGAGTATTTCGTCATTTAAACTCACAATTACGGGTATGTCCATGATACTGGAACACCATAAGAATTTATCATATCTAGATATGAGGCACGTAATGTTTGTTCAGCGGTCCTACCTTCTTACTCCACTGGATTCTCCATGGCCTAAAGACCTTTTGGACAAGATTGCAAGCGTCAAGACTTTCTTGAGTTGTGATTCGATAAATTGTAGCTATTGCATCTCTGCTCAGTGGTTTTAGATTTTTCAACGGAGCTTCCGTTTTATTTTTTTATATTTAGCATTTCGGCACTGTAACCCGACCTTGATCAGGCTGAATACTTAAAATTATGATTTATATCGATGACTTGAAAGATGGCTCTTTTCGTCGCTTGATGAATGCATATCGCGCTAAAAAATAATATTGTTTAGCATTCGCCTTCTCAATCATTGCATGTTCTGGCACTTTCCTGGTCAATTTTTTGTTAGCTTTACAGCTTTAAGGGTTGTCTTGTGATGTATTTTTAGTATTGCGAAATCGGTACGCAGCAATTCACGACTCAATTCACAAATTCTTGTACGAGACAATCTCGCACGATTGCAAACTGAAATACTGTTCTTCTGTTCCTAACTATATATAACTATATAAGAGCTGCAGTGTTAGTACTTCTTCGTGATTCCAGTCTATTTTGCTACATGGGATCTTTCAGCATTCACTCTATTCTCATTCTCTTTTCTTAGTCTTTTACGACGTGAATTCTGTGGCTATTTCTCGGATTCCTACGTTCTTATATAACGAAATTGGCATAGAACATACTCGTACAATACTGTAAATTGTTATCGGAGTCTATTACATAACATTGTAATTTGTAATTGAACTCCTTCGTAAAATAATTCATTAAATAACTTGGTTATATATGAAATCGGTTGTAAGATTTATTAATTGGTTAACACTAAATTAATCAAATTTATCTAAGCGCATCACAGATGGGATCGTCATAACTGCCGTCAGAAACTGGGCCGCAATTGGTGATCGTAGCCACTACACCTTGGTGGATCACCATTGTGGCCTGACCCAATCCGCTCTCGATTAATTCACCCATCATTTGGTTTCTACGAGTGAATAAGCTATGTTCCTAAAATGGGCGGGTGATAAGCGCGAAGTGTACCGGACCCTACAGTCCTCCATCGGTATAAGGCAAGCTCACTGAAAAACAAGATAATTACATGTCCTTCTGGCCACTCTGAATTAGCTCGTTATACATGGGTTAGCCTAGCACCATAACCCTTGTTGCAATAGATGAACATTGATCTAAGAATGTCTCGGTTTCAAAACAACCCGCTAACAAGTGATAATGACACCACATCGTTTCTACTCGTTGTTTACGATACTATGGTTGCTTAAGAAACACTATAAAAACTAAACTCACGAGTTAGTGATGGACTCAGGATTTAAACTTGGGAAGGCGGAAAATTTAATGGGGGTAGTAAAGGGGTAATGATATAAGAGAAAAACTAAAAAAACCAACTAAAAATTTCGAAAATCTCATCCGTCAGCCGCCACGGGACGATCGCCCCCGCTAACCCCCCTAACTCATCAAATGGAGACTTTTTGCATTTTTTTTTATTCTTAAACAAATGCTATAGTTTAAAATTAAGGTGCTATTTGACCAAGTTTACCTAAAAGAGTTTTAACTTTTTGAAATGAGTTTCTTCACAAACTACTTCTTGAAAAAGTTATGATTGTTTGGCCTAACTTTTGTAAAAATAGTTTCTTGTAAATTTGATGTGTTTGGCCTAATTACTTTTATTCAGCTTTTTTTAATTATTTGATTTTGTTTACTATATAATCCGGGTCAACGTCACATAATGAGTAATATGATGAACTTACCTAGGTATTATATAATCAATTAATCAAACGTATAAATATAATACGTACTTTTACTACAAAACAATTACGGAGTAAGACGTATAATTATTATCTAAGACCGTGTTATACTATTAAATAATTTATACAACAACTTACACAATAAGACCGTCTTACAGTATGAGATATTACTTTTAAAAGTCAAAACACCGTCTTACAGTATGAGATATTATTTTTAAAATTCAAAACATCGTCTTACAGTATGAGATATTACTTTTAAAAGTAATATAATGTTGAAAGGATCGTCTCATACCCTTTTCATCTCAAAAGAAAGATTATTTTTCTTTTCTATATATAATTCAATATTGAACATAATATCTAAAAAATACGATATGATGAAAATTATAAGCAATATATATACATAGCAACAATTAATTTTACGTGCCTTAAGAACTTAATGCCGTATATATAAATAAGATTATTGTTTAATATTGTGTTATAAGAAGTGGATTCACAAAAAGTTGGAGAAGATTATAATGAGTATAAACAATATATTAATCAAAACAATTGATGCTTAGTAATTGTGAGAAGGACAAGTAGGTTTTTACTGCTACTGCTTTTAGTAGCTTTATTTAGGTTTTGACTTTATAAAAGTTGTTTTACACCCTTCTAATTTACACTGTTTGGCATAATTTCTACTTATTCAATTAGAAAAGCAATTGTAAAGCTTGGCCAAACAGCACCTAAAACTAGTAATAGTGTGTCTCAAGATAATACTTGCTAATGATATACTACTCACTAATCATTTCTATTATAACACAAATTAAACACACTAAGAATTACTCTAAACATGTGAACAAACATAATAAGATAGTAAATCGCGTAAGTGGTAATTAAGCCCCATTACTTTGGTTAATCGTGAGATCAAACTCCTTAAGTTTAGAATGTCGCAACTAAGCCCCATTAGTTATGCAAAAGGTGAAGTTAGACCCCTAACCAAAAATCTCACGAGAAATTCATTTTCTCATACCACAAATATCCAAATAGGTTGTGTTTTGTTAAAAAAAAAAAGGCGGAATTCGTTTTTTAAATGTAAACAAAGATAAAAATTTAAAATTCTGAAAAAAAAAATGAAAATTTTGGTAATATTTTTCATTTTCGAGAAAATTGTTATTTTTGTTAAAATATAACTTTATTACCTAATTAAAACTAACCACATATAATATTTGTATTTCTTATCTTTTAAAAAAAAAAAATGAACAAAATTATATGTTTTTTTTTTATTTCGTAAAGAATTGTTAAGAATTTTGAAGAAAAATATTCAGTTTTTTAATACAACATAAATATTTGGATTTTTATAAAGTATTTTAAAAATCTTCTCTAATTGATGCTAATAACTTTAAAATTTTGATTTCATTGTTAAATTTTTTTAAAAAAAGTAGAATCTCACTTATGTAGTATGATATGTTGAATTTATCATGAGATTTTGAGTAAGGATTTAATTTCACCTTTTGAATAACTTATGGGGCCAAATTGCTACAATCTAAAATTAAGGGGTTTAATCTCACGATTAACCAAAGTAATGGGGCTCAATTACCACTTTCGCGGAAACCCTTGAACTTTAACTAATCTAATAACTAAACATGACAAGAGTATTAAAGATCGAAACTTTAAATAATTAATTGCATAAATGAATAAAAAGTATAACTTGTAATAAAATAAAGAGTAAATTAATAATTACTCCTTTATAAGATTCACTTTTCTAAATTTACTTACTTATAAGTTGTTTTGCTATAATTACTCCCTAAAGTTACACTTTTATTATAAAAAATTGCTTCAAAAGTCCAATTTAAGTCATTTATTTTGTCTATTTTTGAACTTATTTCGTTTGTGCATTAGTCAATCTATACTTTGAAAGGTAAAACTATGTAGACAAATGAAGGGAGAGTTCAAAAAAAGACAAAATAAGTGACTTAAATTGGAATTTGAAGCAATTTTTGATAAAAGTGCATCTTTAAGGGAGTAATTTTAGCAAAATAACTTATAAGGGAGTAAGTTTTGAAAAGTGAATCTTATAAGGAAGTAATTATTAATTTACTCTAAAATAAAAAGAGAGAAAATTAATTACCCAACTTGAGTTAAAGAAAGATAGAGATGAGAAATTCAACTTAAAAGGATAAGCTAAATTAAACTAAAAATCTCTCCTTAATATAAAAGCTAAGTTCTTTTAAGCTTTTCTATTGGTTCGGGAGTGAAAAAACTTTTAATTCAATCCCCCACCCCACGTTCTATATAAAGAATTAATTACCTATCTCTTCTGCTTTCATCATTTTTTACTCTCGCTCAAGCATATTAATTTTTCTCTTCAGCTTTCATAAATCAAAATTTTATACAAACCATACATTACAAGTCTGCTTTGCATAAATATTATGCATACAAAATCAACAAACAAAAATTATAAATTAAAAATTTCGATTAAGCACATTCCAAAATAACATAATCAATAAAAAATTGTAATGACTCACCATCCTCGATATACACTATAAACATATACATATACAAATCACAAATTTCTAATATGAAAATCCAAAAATTACAAACAATGAATAAAAATAAAACTCCAAT
This sequence comes from Heliosperma pusillum, assembly GCA_022085475.1. NCBI lineage: Eukaryota > Viridiplantae > Streptophyta > Magnoliopsida > Caryophyllales > Caryophyllaceae > Heliosperma > Heliosperma pusillum. The sequence continues at coordinate 56,148 of JAIUZE010046133.1, read as the reverse complement.
TACATGTTACATCTTCGAAATATTCACAAATTACAGTAGTATTTAGTCATGTTAAAAATAAATATCATAATTCACATTTATCTCTACAATAAAAAAAAACTTACATAATTGCTATAATTAGTCAGTTTTCGTCTAAAAATCATTAAAATCAGTCAATTTTCGATTAAAAATCATTAAAATTAAATAAATCTTCATCCAAATTAAAATGCATGTATTTTTTTTTTTTTTTAAAAAAAGTCACTAGAGAGTAGCCAATATTAAAACTCGAAAATACCTTACAATTTCCTACTATGTATAAAACTCAACAGATAATTATAAACTTACATCGACCACATGCATGTACTTACCTAATTGATGAGTAGGTCAAACATTTAAGATCATCACATCGGATCATCACAAGTATTTTAAAAAATAAGAGTACTTTATCAAATATGAAAATACTTAAGACTTCATAGTAATAATTTTTCATTTTTTTACTTGGTGAATATATTTCGGATATAAGTATGAAGATCATCTAATAATCATATTGAATATTGAATGTATAAGATTAATTTGTTGAGAGAGTGAATGATGCAAAAAAAAAATGATTTTAATTTCAATGAAAAAAATGGGTAAAAAAAATAAAAGAAGGGGTAGCATGAGGGATTGAGGGTGGCGGTGAGGTGAAGAGGAAGTTAGGGACATAGGGTTATGTTGGACAAATAATTACAATTATTTAAGTTGGGTTGAAATAGGTACGCATGGCGCTAGGCGTATCGAATATTTAAAGTTATAGTAAGCCTTATTAAAGAAGGTATTATTTGTTTAACATGGCGGATAATAATGAAATTTTTTTTGTTATTTTGTAGGAAATAAATATGGTCATTTGATATTTATTTTCAGGTCGTAAATAATAATTTGTGTTTAAGTTGGGTTGTGACCAATTATTTTGGGCTTAGTTATTATCTTTGGATTGTTTTAAATTTAGTCACCATTTTAAGATAGCTAATACCTCATTTGTGTCGGACTCTTAGTTATTTTTTTACCTTTGATTAAGCAAATGATCAACGAAAGAGGAGAGAACTATTTATAGGTTTTATTATTGTGTGACAAATGTATAATAGGTTATGTTGATGAATAAATTACCTTTCAAAATACTGCTCATATAGAAATGTAAACAAATGCATGACACAACCAAAAATGAAAAAAGGTAATAAATAATTGAGATTGGAGTAAGTATTTCGCATGAACGTGTGTTAGCAAGTTGATATTTGCTCTTATAAAATTATCGTAAAAAGTTTTAACAATTGATCTTACACAGTCTTATGGAATAATTACTGTCTAACTCGCGTTCTACGCATTTTGATATAACAAAAGGTAATTTACCTTATTTTATACTTTGTTATTTAATGCCAACAGAGTTGAAATTGAAAAAATAATTTAATTTGTAATGTTTATGAATTAAGTCTACTTTTCATAAATTTTATTTGTTTAATGACATTGTTTAGAAGTTTAAACTTTAGCAATTATTGAACTTTTAAATCAATATACATCATCAAATGTTTTTAATAGTTTTACGTATCAAATTTGTGCAAATTTTACACGGGTTTAAAACTAGTTAAAAGAGAAGATGAGTTTTTAATTTTTGGATGAACAATATGTAAATTCTACCCTAAAACTACCCCTAGTCTCTTTGTTTTCTACTGTCTTCTCTACTGCTCCCGACCAAAAAATGAAGCTCCTCTCCTCCTTGCTTGTTTCCTGTTTTCCCTTCTTTCCTTTCTAAGTGCCAGCTTACTTCTCTTTTCTTTGTTTTGTTGTATTTGTGCCAAGTCCAAATTTAAGTGGAAAGGGCTAGCATGACAATGTAAAGTGCCACATGACAAATGTGAGGTAGTAATTGATGGGCCACGCTTATATTTCTTTTTTTTGTCATTCATCGACCCGATTCGTTTTGATTTGCTTTTCGTACTCGATTTTTACTCGAGTTGGTACCTACACGTGTAAAACATCCGAGAGCAATACCACATCCAAAAATAATATATAATTACATTAATTAAAAAATAATCGGTTAATGTGCCAGCTAAGACTAAAATAGGTCGATAAAGCTAACTCGAGTTATTAAGTTGAGCAAATAAGGGATAAAAGGTGGGTCAAAAGTACGTAAAATAAAGTGCTATCATCGAGAGACTGAAAGAGTTATGTGCATTGTCCTATACGAATTAATCCGCTTAAGCGTATATTATCCGTTTGATTTCGCTTGGTCATTAATCGCGACGAATATTCCGTCGCAAAGTTGCTTATTCATCGCAAATCTTAAAAAAACTGCAAATCACATCGACAAACTTGCAATTTTCTAACAGAAAATTACCAGCAAGAACGCTACGACGATATACCCACCAATCTCCATTCAAGACATTGTTTTCATATCATAAAATAAAAGTTTTACATAAAAAAGAACACAACCATGAATGTTTTACATCTAAGATTGATTCTAAAAGTCAATAAGATAGAATTCAACAAAGTAATTTACTAATCACTCAATCACACAGCGCGAATGAGGTGAAATGGGTGAAAGAAATGGCGGCAAATGACGGGGGCGTGAGGTGCTCTGGCGCGGCAATGGGCCGGGAGGTACTCCGGCGCGACTGGGGTGAGTGTTGCGAAGGTGCGGTGTAAATCAATTTTGGGGATGTTGAATAATTGGAGTGAGATATATTAACAATTTTGAAATTATACTATTTTGATATTTATTTTAGGAAAAATTAATGGGAATAATCCATCGTATGGGTCGTATTCCACCATTAATCCATATTCTATTTAATCCCACAATAAACCCAACTACTCAACCTTACATCAAAGCCTAAACCAGTTGGAAGGGCTACCTATCCAACCGGTAAAAGCCTTCATTTTTTTTTCATTTGTTCAGTCGCCCTTCTCCTCCATTAACCACCTTCATCACCTACCTTCTTTATCATCATCATCATCATCATCATCATAATATTGTCATTAACACAACAATTTCACCACCAATTTACCGTACGTCAGCAAAATTCTCATTTTCACATGAACCCTAACACGAAATTATACCGTAATATTTAATAAACAATAGCTAGCAATCATCTACTTAATCAAATTAATTCAATCAGCTTGTACCAATGATTGAGCAACAAAAACAAATCAGTCTTTTGTTGCTTTCGTCATCGTCTTCTTCTTCTTGTTGTTCAAACCCAATCAGGCGTAATGGTTGGTGAAATAATCTGATGTTAAGGGGACTAAAGGTGAAAATGGTGTGGTGGGGATGTGATGATGAATTAATGATGAAGAAAGATGGATTATGTTTATGGGTTGAAGATTGGAGATAACTATGGAGGAAAAAAATTTAAGTATAAAAAAGATACGACTTTGCCTCATTGTCGTCGTTGCTGTGCCCCTTCATCAACAGTAAGGGTAATTTTGCAGAAATATAAATCCCCAAATTAATTTGGGTGTAAATGCTAATTTGGGGTTTGGAGGTTGTATAATGAAGATGATGGATGATGTAAAATCAGCAATGGTAGATAAGAAAGAAAATGATGATAATGAAATGCAAAGGAAAGGAGAGATAAAGGATTAATCACTAAAAAACATTGGTGAAGAATTGAAAAGTCAACCCAGATTGAAGAAAAAAGAAGGTTGATAGTAAATGTTGATGAGAAAACTGATGAGGGGGAAGGAAGAAACCAAAAACAAGAAAGGAGTTAAGAAGAAGACGACTTAGAGAAGAATAAAAGTAATAACAAGTGGGCCCCACGCTTGAATTTTACCGGAAACAACCGGTTATCAAGAGACCAAGTTTAGCTTTGATATAAATTAAATAGTTGGTTTTATTGTGGGATTAAATAGAATATAGATTAATGGTGGAATACACTCAATAGTATGTATTATTCCCATTAATTATTCCTTTATTTTATTATTTAATGATATAAAAGTAATATAAAATGGATTTTAATTTTCTTTTTTTAATGGGTTGGATCATATCGGGGTCGAGTGGGGTCGGGTCATATCAGGTTTGGGTCATATCAGGGTCGAGTCGGCTTAGGGTCGGGTCGTTATCAGGGTGAGTCATTTCAAGTCAAATGATGTATCAGATCAGGTCGAGTTTGGATCAGGTCATTATCGAGTCAAGTTATTTTATTGCATTACTTCAATATTTTACTATTAAATTTAATTTTTAACCTTTATTTGGTTTAATTACTTCATTATTAAGTCAAACATATTAGTCTAAAAACAAAAGCACTTTCTTTTTGATCAATATTAAGCTTAATATTTATCGGGTCATCAATTTAATTGGGTAGTATCGGGCCAGGTCAATATCGGATAGGGTCAGGGTTAGGTTCGGGTCACTAATCATCGGATCGTGTCAGAGTACATGTCAGGGTTAGGTTCGGGTCACTAATCATCGGGTCGTGTCAGATTACAGGTCATCATCGGTAGACCTAGACATGACAAACGGGTCAATCGGATCGGGTTCGGGTCCGGTCAGTTCGGGTCTCTCGTTGATTTCGGGTTAATTCGGGTCGAGTCGGGTCATTTCGGGTTTCGGGTTTGTTGTCGGGTCCGTTTCGGGTCAACTAGGTCGGGTTATTTCGGGTCGAGTCATTTTCGGGTCAAAGAATAAGAGACTAAAGGTCATTTTAAGTCTTTTCGGTTCAATTAAAGTTATGTTTTGTCGGGTCATTTTCGGGTTGAGTGGTTTTGGAGCGGGTTATTTTCGGGTCGAGTCAGTTACGAGTCAAGAAAGTTCGGGTCATATTCGGGTCGGGTCGGGTTAAATCGGGTTTCGGGTCACATTTGGGTGTTGTATTTCGGGTCACAGTTCGGGTCATTTGGGGTCGGGTTGCTTTTTCCGGGTCTAATCATCGGGTTGGATATGTTTTGGGTAGCAATATTCTCGAATTGTATCGGATAGGGTTTGCTCGGGAACAAGTCGGATCAGACTTGTCCACTCTATGTACAACACTATATACACAATTTTCAAGCACGCAAGAAAGAAGACGTTCGATCTTAATTCTTAAATGTATTTTATTGTTCATTCCCTTAAGACTAACTGTTCTATAACAACTATCTAATACCACGACTCCATGACAATCTAATATGCATCTCATTTAAAGATGCAACTTATTATACGATTTTATTTGATTTTAATCAATATATGATATTGGAAAATCAAAATTAACTTGTAATCATTATTATTATCATACTTGTGGTAATTTAGATTAAACAGAAGACACAAATTCCATGAATTCCTTGTCAGACTCAAGAGCAATCATGCTCTCAGGAAGCAACGACACCTCGAAATCAATACCGCCATCATACGCCGCCTTGACAACCACCATGCCATCCTTCTTGTCATTGTCTCCACTTGGAACCGCCACCGGTTTGCCTAACCCGAAATCAACTCCATATACATTGAATCTTGATGCCCATGCAAAATTGATTAAATTTATTTGCTCCCTATTTTCTTGGTTCTTGTCTAAGCGCACCACAAATGGGCTATTCATAATTGCCATCATTGTTTGCGTCACTGCTTGGTGATCGTAGGCCGCTATACTTTGGTGGATCACCATTGCGGCCTTACCTAACCCGTTCGCGAGTAATTCACCGGCATTTTGGGTCACCACTAATGCTTGAGCTAGGTTTCCGAATTGGGCTGGTGATAAGGGCGGATTGAACCGGGGCCTACAATCCACCGGAATAAGACAAACCGCTATTTTTTGGGTTGGTACCTTTTGGGCCCGATTAATGGAAATCCAAACAAGTGCAGCAAGGGCCTGGAAAGACGAGACCTTTCCAAGCCCTTCAGGCCACTCTGAATTGGCACGTTTTTTTAGGTTTGATATGGCTAAGGGTGAGAAATGGAATATTTTTTCTTTAAGTCGAGGGTCGATTTCAACTCGACTTATGAACTCGTTTTGTTCAAGGTAAGGTAGTTTTTGTAGTAGGTTACAACCATCCGGAATAAATGGTTTGAATATCGGTATACTAGAAAGTGAGATATTGTCGCTTGTTTCGGACATAAATATCTCGGATAAGGTGTTGGTGAAATTCATAAACGAGACACCATCACCGATTGCATGGCTCAAGCTAATTCCAATAAACACCCCATCTTTTAGCTCTGTTACCTGAAATGGTTAATACATACTCATATAACAAACACAAATTACTTGCGATGATTTCTATTTATTACTCCCTCGGCCCAAATCGGTTTTTTACCTTACCTTTTCTTTGTAAGCAGTATTTTAATTAAATTTAAACAAATGAATATGACCATCGTAAATAAAAGGTAAAAAAAAAGGTAAAAAAAAAAAAAACTAACCTGTAAGCTCAAGAGTGCTCGAGTGTGACCATCGTAATTGACTACACCGGTCGTCTCGCCCAAGTCACTAAATGATCGAATCACTGGAAGCGTATAGGCAGTATGACTAGCAATATCCGACACAGTGGCGTGTACACAAGATGCATGGATGAACCGTGCTCCATGGCCCTTATTGCAATCGACGTGAACGGAACACGCGTGTTCATCTGGGTACTTAACCGTAGTAAACCGGCCTGCTAAAGGGTAATAATAAACCAATGCATGTGAAAATGATTGTTTCATCTTCTCAACAAAAGAGTTTATGTTAAAAACATTAGTTTTTGGTTTTTTGAAAAGAAAACCAGTATGAATGTAACGTATTGATAGCCACTTTAAATCTTCTCCTACTAAATAATGTGGTGTTTTAGATTCTTCAACTTGGGATTTTGGTTTGATGTAGCATTGTGAGATTAGTTTTACCTCTAGATTTTTAGACGATGCCATTATATTTAAGGTATAACTTATGAGTTTTTTATTCTCTTTGATTGTTATGTTGTGAAATGTGAAATAAGCTTTTGTCTATTTAAAGTGGTACACTCAATATAGATAGTACTATTCATAGGGGTATTTTAGTCATTATAAATTAATTTTTTTTTCTTTCATTACGAAGAAGAGTGATCCCACTATTCATTAGTGAAACTCTGCGAAAGATCTTAGTTAAGTCGGGAGGGATTGACGTACATAGAGGTAGAAGACATAAATACTACCATTCTGACTTTATCAATTAAATTAGTTGACATCTATACTCTGTAACGCTTAATCTTGTAAATTTGTTTGTTATAAACTAATTGAAAGACTAACATCAACATTAGTTAAATGTAATATCTAAGTTATGGCGATGATTGAAGATTTAATCGAATATAGAATTTGAACCTAACTTCGTCCACGGATGAATTAATCATTCGGCAATTGGCATTCATTAATAGCTCAATATTTAAGTTTATGAGTATCCATACATATAAAATTTGGTACGCAAATTTTGATCCCCTTAATTATCGGAATTACTTTTTTACATATGATTTTTACTCTTTCACATACATTTTTTCATAATGTTTCCAAACACTACCCTCCCCTAAACTAAGAACTCTTGATTTCTCTTCTCTCTTTTTCCTAAAACCTAATTTAATTTCACCCAAATTCTTCAATTATGGATTTTAATTCTTATATTGAACAAGTATTTACTCCGATTTGTAATAAAATTCAATTAACTTACATTGTATTACACAAAATTGCTTTTGCAACCAAATTATTCTATGTGTTCACCTGTAAAATAAAAAAGGTATTCATCAACATAGTACACAAATTATCTATCTTGCTCTACAAATTGGCTAGGAAATGACATTGGTATTTGATGGTTGGTGGTGGTGGTAGCCAGTGGTGGGCTGCGGTAGGCAGATCTGGGGAAGGGAGGGTAAAATTAATTGGGTGAGGAAATGCAAAAATGACAAAGATAATATTGTAAAAGCCGCATGTAAGAATAAAATTCGTATATTAAAGAGCACATCTAACTTTTTTATTTCCGTGCCCTATACACATCTTAGTGGAGCATTAGTTATTAGTTATGCAGTGATAAAGCCCAAAAGCTTAGATCAGTAGAATTTTGATACGTTTATGTTATTACATTAATCGGAGAAGTAGTGAACGTAATAATATTAACATGAAAATTTGTTAAAGTAATAATATTAACGTCGAGAGTATTTACTGGGTGTCATTATTAATTGACGAATTTGACATCTATCATAATTTCAAGATATGCTATAGAAAAGTATATTATAAACGATAAATGTATAAGTTAGACAAATCAAACGCGATTATAATTCAAATAAAATAAGAGGTCGTTTGGTTCAAACATTCGGAATGGATTGGAATGGATTCTAACTCCAAAGAGGTATGGAGTTAGATTCCCATACATGTTTATAGTTGTTTGGTTCAATCTAGGAATGAGAATCCAGTAGGTATGGGATTACAAGGGGTTGGAATGGAGTTAGAATCCATTAGGTATCTAACTCCATTCCAAAATGCTCCAACCAAACATTGGAATGGATTGAATCCATTCCAATCCATTCCAAAAGCTCCAACCAAACACCCCCTAAATTTAAATGGTAAATAGATCTTGTCTGGACGGGCCTGCTACCAAACCTAATTATGAAAATAAACTCTAATCCTCATATTTTTCGCTCTAAGATCAAGATTATATTATGCTTTTTTTGGAAACATTTTACTTGGGTTAATCCTTCCCAAAAGTTAAAACGGTCTTAACTTAAAACGAGAATACTGTAACCAATAAAAGGTGACCATTTAACGTAAAAATTATAACTAAAGTAGTCACTTTCTCACAACAAACTAATGATAATATTTTCTCGGAAAATGGTTATATTTTTGTCCATCTTAATTTAAAATGGATTCTGACGTCTGAATTGAGAAATTGCATACTTATAATATCATATTACTATAGATCTGTATATTACAAAAGTCAACATAAATGAGCATTGTATGAACTTCTTCGTAAAAGTATACTATATATCAACAAAAACAACCTCATTAACAAGTATTCTGACAAATTTGGACCAAAAAATACAAGTATACTGATAACTAATCCACCGCACAATTTGACGTTTTTGACTAAGGTAGCATGTATTGACTTATATATTAAATCTTGGAATAAATTTAAGGAAAATTAGTTTGGTGTTCGTTCCAATTCGGACTATCCAAATTTTTATTTTTGATTTTATTGTATATGAAAGTATTTTCATTGTGTTATTTAATTATACATGTACATTTATAATAATTTTATGATTAAGATAAAATTTATCAAATAAATTATGAACTTTTTCTACTCTCTTTGTCCACTAAAACTACGCGGGATGAGTACACCCTATGGTGGTCTCAAAAGTTCAAAAAGCGGTAGCAAATGCGCTTTTGAAACCTCTTTTTAACTTTTGCGACGCCTCAAGAGCCCGTCACAAGTACACTATTTGGGAAAGATTCACAACAGTTGCAAATTTGAGACCGTTTTAAGTCTGTCAAAATGGGAAGTCGATCCCAAATGTGCGACCTCAACCAGTTCAGATTGGTAGATCACACAAATATTAAAACACGAGATTTGAGGCTGTCGGCGATCTCAAAATGGGTTATGCAATCCTAAAACATGGATTTTTGAAGTATTATTTCTACTATTTATACCTTACCCTAGATCTTGCAATTCTATCACGGTTATATAATCTTACGATCCTATTCATTTGAAAATTTATAGAGGTAGGATCATAATAATACGATCCTACAATCCAGTTCCATGGTAAAAATATAGAGTTATATATTTATATGATGTTATTGTAAAACCCAAAATTCGAGTAAGCTGTACAAACATATATATCCATACAATGATATTAAATTAATTATCAATATTTTATAGATGATGTTAATAAATAAGTGTTTATTTTGATCTTGAATGATATATGTTTTCTGCAAATAAAACACTATAAGTGAGTTTGTACGATCTTACGTTCCTACTATTTGATTCTACCGATTCATTCTTATCCAGTTCGCCGATCCAAAGTAGAATCTCGATCCTAAATTATTGACCACATCCAAAGCGATATTCAATATGTAATTGTGACATATCAAGCATATTTAAAACATTTGATTCGGTTTAAATCAATTTCTTTTTAGAGCATGTTTCACAAAGCAATTTGTCGTACCCCTTTATCTATGTTTCGTACCCCTTTATGTATATTTTCATAACAATCGTACGTATTTTATCACATATTGTAACCATTTTCTTTGGTACCCTATCTTACAGTATACGTACCCATTTTATTTTTTTCGTACCATATTTCCATCAATTTGTATTTGGTCTCTCAATTAGTTTATTGAGAGACCGTCTCTCAGGAGACCTACTGAAACTAAAAGCACTAAATTTATTCTTCTACTTTTTACGGGGAAACGATGGTTGTTGAGCTTAAGCATCAACAATGGTAAGCTACAAAACCTTGTAGCTTGGTTTGTCATGTCAATATTTCAAGGTACCTTACTATCCAACTACTTACCTCTCCAATGGTGAGCAACATATATACTTGTAGCTTGGTAGAGCGGGTGTTGCTTACAAGCGGGTCAATTTTTCTTTGCTCCAATGGTAAACAATTTGCTTGGCAGTTTATATAAATTGCATGCAAGTCCTTTCATGAAACCATTGGAGATGCTCAGGTTGTTATTTATAACTTTAGGAGAATTGTGTGTTTTGCCAGTTTGTCCTTTTTGGTAAAAAAGAAAACACTTTAAAAATTTAGACCAAAAATGGTTTTAATCTAGTTAAAATTTGGGCTTTTAAATTCTTAACCAATAATAGTCATTTCAATTTCGGCACTATCTGGTCTCCTATCGAAGACCATTGTTAGAGTATAAAAAGCCGATCTTGGGACTTCATCTATGACAACATCTTTAATGGTGAGTCACTTTTATTTGTAGCTTGACTTGCGACATACATATTTCGAGTAACCTTGCTTTATTATAAGTTACATACTCTAACAATGATAAGCTACATACTTTTTGTAGTTTGAATAGATCCACTATACATAATCAACCCATAAGAACTAAGCTAGTTGAAATCAAGCATGTAGCTTGGCAGAGTAGGTGTAGCTTTCAAGCGGGTCATATGTTTTCGACTCCAATGGTAAGCAACCTGCTTAAAAATTGTACAAAATTGCAAGCAAGTCCTTATTTATAACCATTGGAGACGATGCTCTAAGCTTAAATTTTTGATTGAGATGGTTTCTTGACGTGGTATCAGAGCCAGTGTGATCAAAAGGTCACAAGTTCGAATCCTACCCCTCAATTTTAAAGTAGAATATTAGCAGCAGGTATGGGGACGCCTGCAGTTGCATCCACACTTCAAGCCCAAAGGACATTCGTGTGAGGGACGTGTTAAATAAAGCTGATCTTGGGACTTCAATCATAAACTTAAACTTGTGGTTGAGATGGTTTCTTGACAATAATCCACGATTCGCCTCGCCCAACCATAATAACTTCAACTTCAATTTCATGGTTTCCCTAACTTGTAGAGAATTAAAATGCAGAATTTGATTCCAAGTAATTTATTTCTGAATAGGTTTATAAAAATGAAAATTATAATTTTTACGCTTAAATAATCTTTATTATAATTACAAGGTTTTCAAATATATCTATTTTACTAATTCACAGGGTTTTAGATGGAAAAAAGGATTATACATCGGAGGTACTACCTCAGAGTAGTATGATTTTGACTTTTTGTGCATTTTTTTCGAACTTTTTAAAGTTTATAGATTAAATTTTACATCTTATATATGATGTTTTTTGAGTTTTATTGTAATTTTTTTGAGCTTAATGTTCAAACTAATAAACGCAAAAACTTTATAGTAAAACTATAATATACTCAAAAACTTTATTGTAAAGCTCAAAAATTACATTTTATCTGGTAGTACATCAGAGGTACAATCCACTTACTGGTTTTAGATTAAGTGTAAAAGCCTAATGAATCAATGATTTATTAAACGAATTCAAGCTAGCTAGGCTACTCCGTATTCGACATCCCTAGCTACATAAGTAAGCTCATACAAATAAACTTACAAGGGCCTCATGTTCGGAGAGCGATTCATGCAAGGCACTAAATGATTTATCCAAGATAATTAGTCCTCTCTTCGTACCCGTCAATAGTTTATCCATGCTTTATTCCCCCCACAAAATAATGAAATTTTAAATAATTCACTTGAACAGATGAAGTATTTGTGTATTAAAAGAATAGTGAATGAGACATGAGATAAGACATAAAAAATGAGAAAAATATCCGACTATTAGTTCCGTTGGCCATTGCCTTGGACAACTAACTGAATGACAAACACAAATACATCTGAATCATATATCATATCTCCTACATAAAAACACACATTATTATTTAAGACGGATTAAAACACATGGGCCGGGCATGTTTATTTTCATTATTATTTAAGAGACATAAACCATGAAATCTTGGTCAGATTGAAGAGCAAGCATGTTCTCATGAAACAAATACACCTCCAATTCCACACTTCCTATACCTTCACGTCCCACCTTCATAATCACCATGCCATCCCTCTTACCCATATCTCCGCTCGGAACTGCGACCGCCCTCCCGAGCCCAAAATCGACTCCATACATATCAAGCCTTGCTCCACCAGAAAAGTTTACAATGTTAAGCTTGTCCCATATTTTTAGGTCATCTAGACGCATGACTGATGGATTGTCCATTACACCCTTGAGGTATTGAGTAGCAATTTGATCATCATATTCCGATATACCTTGGTTTAGAACCATTGAGGCCGAACCGAGTTCATTTTCCATTAATTCCCCTACGGTTTTGGTCACCCTTAGTGCTTGGACAAAGTTGCCAAAACGATCCGACGACAAGGCCGGTTTGAACCGGGTTCTACAATCAATTGGGATTAATAGAGTAGTCATCTCTTGGGCTGGCACTTTTTTGGCCTTGTTGATTGAAATCCATACTAGGGTCGCCAAAGCTTGGAAAGACGAGATTTTTGAACCGGTCGTCCCATATTCGGAGTTGGCCTTGGATTTGAGTTTTGTCATTGACGAGGACGAGAAATGGAATATTTTTCCTTCGATTTCAGGGTTGTCATTGGAACAGGTTATGAATTCGTCCGGTTCGAGATAGGGTAGTTTTTGAATTAAGTTGCATCCTTGGGGTAGCATCGGTTTGAATACCGGTACGTGAGAAATGTTTATCAACTTGTCGTCGTCATTTTCAAACTTCATAAATATCTCAGATAACGAGTTGAAGAAGTGCGAAAAAGAGGCACCGTCGACTATAGAGTGATTTACGGACGTTCCAATAAACACCCCATCTACCAGCTCTGTGACCTGTATGATTACGAGAGGTCGAGTGTGGCCATCATAACAAACTAATTTTTCCTCCCCTAAATTAAAAAAGTATTTGACTATTGGCACTTCACCTATAGTACGTGACACAATGTCGGACACAGACATGCTAGTACCAAGAGCAGATGCATGGATGAGACCTACACCTGGACCCTTGTTGCAATCGATATGGATTGAACAAGCGTGTTCACGTTCGTACTTGACCGTCGTAAATCGGCCTGCTAGAGGATAATAATAGACGAGAGCATGGGATAATGAGTGTTTTATTTTTTCCACAAAAGTATTCATGTTAAAATTAGAAGTACATGTTGGTTTTTTATAGAGAAAACCCTTTTGAGTGTAGGGAAATGACATCAATGTTAAATCATCTCCAATCAAATAATATGGTTTTTTCGATTCTTCAACTTCGTACTTGGGTTTAACGAATGATTCTGAGATCATTATAACTTTTGAATGATCAATCGCCATAGTATGAATTTATCAGAGTGTTGTTTAGCCAATTGATATTATTACATTATCCCTAGTTTCAGGGTGCACTGTGTCTATTTATAATGTCCTGTGCCCAATAGTATAAGTAACTAGTATGTTGTCCGTGTCCTGCACGGATTCTAAAATACTTTGCTAAATATATTATGTGTTAGAACGGTTTAGCTTTTATTGTGAAAACGGAATTTGGTACAATTTGATTAATTTTTAAGAACTATAGGAAAAAGAGAACTTTTTCATTTATTTTTGAAGAAGGGTAGATGATTGAAAAAAATATAGAAAAATGTCCATAAAAGAATAAAGCTTTTTCATGTAAGAGCAGCTAATCAGCTATGTTAATTAATGCACAAAAGTGGTAATCAAGTTGCATTACTTAGTCTAATTGTTGTAAGATTAAACTATTCAAAATTCAAGTAGAGTGATTAGGCTCCTTAACTAAATAAAGGTAAAATTTAATTCATAAGTTATACTCCGTAATATTTTATCATTAAATGATCACTTTTTATTATAAAATGAGTAAATTAATAATTACTCAGATTTACTTTTCTAAACTTACTCCCTTATAAGTTGTTTTGCTAAAATTACTCCCTTAAAGATGCACTTTTGTCAAAAATTGCCTCAAATTCCAGTTTAAGTCACTTATTTTGTCTGTTTTTGAACTCTCCCTCCATTTGTCTACATAGTTTTACTTTTCAAAGTATAGATTGACTCATGCACAAACGAAATAAGTTCCAAAATAGACAAAATAAATGACTTAAATTGGAATTTTGAAGCAATTTTTGATAAAAGGTCTATTTTGATGTACTATCAGATATAATGTAGTTTTCGAGCTTTATAATAAAGTTTTCGAGTTTTTTTATTAAAAATTACGAGCTTTGCTTTAAAGTTTTTGAGTTCATTCATTTGAACATTAAGCTCAAAAAATTACAATAAAACTCAAAAACATCATATATAAGATTTAGAATGTAAATTATAAACTTTAAAAAGTTCGAAAAAAATGCACATAAACTCAAATCCATACAAATATGAGGTAATCAGGGGCGGACCCAGGTTTCCAAACATGGGGTAGCGGAAAATATAGAGTATAGTTTCTTGGGGGAAATTTTTGTTTAATACGGGTATATCCGTCTTAAGTTTAAAATGGGACAAATATGCATATGTGAGATTAATAGGAGAATAGGAGAATACATCGAGAAAAGTAAAAAATTTGTTTATATTCTCATGTGTGATGATACTTGACCCGTTTTAATATTAAGACGGATATTTTTGTCTTAAAGAAGACTAGCCATTTTCTAAGTTTAATAATAATGCTCATATTCAATTTATTTTTTATCAGTAATTACACTTAGGCCTTGTTCTTTCCAGCTTAATTTCAGCTCATTTCAGTTCAGTTCAGCTCTATTCAATTCAGCTCAGCTCAACTCAGTTCAGTTCAGCTACATTCAGTTCAGTTCAGTTCAGCTCAGCTCTATTTAGTTCAGTTCAGTTCAGCTCTATTCAGTTCAGTTCAGCTCGATTTCATTCAGTTCAGTTCAGCCCCACTAAAAATCAGCTCATTTCAGTTCTACTCATCTTAAACTTAAAAGTTTTTATTAATATTAATATTATTTTTTTAATATTATTAACTAATTAATACTCCCTACATCTCATATTATCCCTCGTTTGTCTTTTAGGATCAATTTTAATAACTTTGACCATAAATAAGTGTTAAATATATAAACTAAGACGTTATAACAAAAAAACATTTACATTCATCCTAAAAAAATATTTTGGAAACATATTTTTAAATTGAAAGAAAATGAATATTAATGAAGAGAAATTGAGTCAAAGTGTTGTCTCGGAAACTATGCAATTCGAACTACGAAAATTATATGAAATGGAGGAAATATTCTATTAATAGCAACTATTATCAATATTATTAATATTAATATTATTATTATTTATTATTATTATTATTATATTATAATAGTAGTAATAAGAATAATATAATAGTAGTATTAACAATAATAATATAATAAGTATTATTATTATTTTATTTTAATTCATCAAAAACGAATATTTTATTATGCTCAAAACACAATTTACAAGAAATTAATGGTCAATCAAGAAACTATCTAGACCCCTACTCCTACTACTAGTACTATTGATATTACTATTATTATTATTATCACTAATTATTATTATTATTATTATAATGAATGTTGTGACTATCAAAATCAATCATATTAATTTAATACTACTACTACTATTTACTAATATTATTATTAAGACTAATGATAAAAACTAATAATATTTATCATTATCATTATCATTATCATTATCATTACCATTATGATTATGATTATTATAATAATAATAATAATGATTATTATAACTATAATAATCATAATTATTATTATTAAGTATTTCCTACTGTACTTAAGTTATTATTATAATTATTATTATTGTTGTTGTTGAAGTTATTATTATACTAGATTTCATGCCCGTGCGATGCACGGGTTTACGTTAATGTCATTTTCATAATTTTCCTATAACAATAATTACCTTATAAAATAAACTTTTGAAGTCTTAAGACTATAATAAAATATACGCCGTAATTGTTAAGAAAGTTATATTGGTATATTGATTCAACTTCTATTTTAAACATATTTTACCAACCTTGTCAGAACTCAAGTTATATTTGATGTATATTCTCACCCGAAAAATGATTCAATATACCTAAGACTTAAGCTCTCTAAGACAATGCTTAAGAGACTCAAAAGATTTGTATATTCACCACACATACATTATTTTTTAAGGAGTGATATATAATATATACTAAGAATTACACCAAATATGTGCAAATAATACGAGTGTCTATACTGTAATAATAGCATTTTTTTTACCTCGAATCTAATTATATTTTTTTTTTGCAGAAAGATCATAGGTCCATATATTAGAATAAGAGTGATAATACAAGACCTAAAACTATCTACAAAGGAGTCCAGAGTAGACCCCTCAAGCGAAAATCAAACTAGGGCAAGAAATACATGACCCTCATACTAACTCGATATTGAATCCATCTAACTAAATGACTAACAGGCATTTGAGTTCCTTTAAAGATTCTAGTGTTCCTCTCCTTCAAAATAGCATTGATTGAACTCAATAGCACACATCTTCGAAGGTGCTTGATCTTAGTGTTTCCCTTGTTGCACACCTTGAACCACCATAGAATATCCATAAGTTTGTTTGGCATTTGAAGAACCTGAAGTGTACTCCAAAGCCCCTTCCAAACCTGCAACGAGTATGAACAATCAATCGAATCTAATTATATTACTTTCATAATTAATATAAAAATTTTAGAGCTCTCTAAAACAATACGAAGTATTTGAGAGACTTAAACGATTTTGGGTTGAAATCTAAGTTCCAATGACGACTCCTATTTATTATCACATGATCACCCAACTTATGATATTTCTCAGATCTGTGATAGTTCCTCTATTTATACGTAGTATATTCATCACACTTACATTATTTTTCAATGTGTGACAAATAACATATTTAGTAGTACACCATTAAAATTATTATTTACGATACATTCTTAAATTATTATTTATGATACCTTTCTAAATTAATCTTGGTGATGTAAATTTCATTAAGGTGGAGATAATAGTACGAACTTTTAAAAGCACTGTAAGATAATAAAGAGATTCAAAAGATTTTAGGTGAATATCTAAGTTCGAAGAATGACTCATTTTCACAATATTTTCTTTTGTGAAAAGAAATGTAAAAGTTTTTATATAAAAATTATAATCATCACTTGAATATAATATAGAAAATGTATATTGCTATAAATAAACGATTTTTCAGTTTATTTTTTTTATGATACTTTCGTAAATTAATTTTTGATAATGTAAGTTTCACTATTGTGGATACAAACTTTTAAGAGTTCTCTAAAACAATATTTAAGAGACTTAAAAGATTTTGGGTTGATATCCAAGTTCCAAAGATTAGTTCTATTTATAATTATAAGATCACCCCACCTTATGATAATTTTTCGATGTGGGACAAGTATACTATTTATAAGTAGTATATTTACCACACTTGTATTATCTTTCAATGTGTGACAAATAACTTATTAAGCAATAATACCCATCAAAATTATTACTTATATAATATTTTCCTGAATTATTATTTATGATACTTTCCTAAATTAAGTTTGATGATTTAAATTTTACTATTGTGGAGATAATAATACAAACTTTTAAGAGTTTATTAAGACAATACTTAAGAGACTAAAATGACTCCTGTTTATAATCTCATATTTATGATCACTTTATCTCATAATATTTTTCGAAATGGGATAATTTTACAATTTACACTTAGTATATATATTTAACACAAATACATTATTTTTCAATGTGGGACTAATAACACATTAATTTTTTTTTTTTTTTGGTAAAAATGTGAATTTAATATATCAAATCAAATTGGTTAAGTACAAGGATCTGGGTTCGAAACCCGTGGTAGACAATTTTGCAGCAACAATACAATATATCATAACATTACGACTAGATTTAAAACCCCTTATCTATGCAATGCTACTGTATTTTCATCTCCAATCTAATAACACATTAATTAGTTTATCATCAAAATTATTATTTATGATACTTCACTATTGTGACGATTATAATACAAATTTTTAAAAACTCTCCAACACAATACTTAAGAGACTTAAAAAAATTGTGTATTTATACATATGTTCAAGTATGGCTCCTATTTATAATCATACAATCACCCTTTGTTATAGTAATTTTTTGATGTGGGATAATTTACTATTTTATAGAATTATAGGTAACATATTCACCACACATACATTATTCTTCAATGTGGGACTAATAACAAACTAAGTAGTACACCATATTTTTCTAGAATAATATTTATTTCTTAACTGTTACTAAACCATTATATTAATATTAGAATAATAAAAAAATATTTTAAAAGTCATTTATTAAATTTTCAGTCATTTATTAACAATATAAAAATATATTTTAAAAGCCCGTGCGATGATCATATTTATGATCACTCCACCTTATTATAACTTTTCAATGTAAGACAATTTTACTATTTATACGTAGTATATATTCACCAGTCACCACACCTACATTTTTTTTCAATGTGGGACAAATAACACATTAAATAGTTTACCATCAAATTGATTATTTATGATACTTTTCTAAACTTAATTTTTAGTGATATAAATTTCACTATAGTGAAAATTATAATACAACTTTTAAGAACTCTGTAAGATAATATATAAGAAGCTCAAAAGATTTTGGGTTGAAACTTTCATATGATTTCCATTTGTAATCATAAGATAATCTACCTTAAGATAATTATCTGATATGAGACAATTCTACTATTTATAGGTAATATATTCACCACACCTACATTATTTTTCAATGTGGACAAATAATATACTAAAACCTACACTAAATATGCGCAAATAATATGAGTTTCTATACTATGCAAGTTTTTTTTTATCACAAATCTAATTATATTAACTTCATAATTTTTGTTACAATAATACTTTTCTAAATTAATTTTTAATGATGTAAATTTAACATTTGTGGAGATAATAATACACAACTTTTAAGAGACCGCTAAGACAATACTTAATAAACTTAAAAAATTTTAGTTTGATATATAAGGTTCAAGGATAATTCCTATATATGATATTGGATCACCTACCTTGTGTTAATTTTACGATGTAGGACAATTTTACTATTTTTGTATAGCATATTCATCACATCTGCAAACTTTTAAAAGATCTCTAAGACAATATTTAAGAGATTCAAAAACTTTTGGATTAAAACCTAAGATTTAATGATGACTTCTATTTATAATCATAGGATTACCCACTTTATGTTATTTTTCCGATGTGGGACAATTCTACTATTTATACGTAATATATTCACTACATCTACATTATTTTTCAATGTGACACAAATAATATATAAGTAGTACACCATATTTTTCTATAAAATATATATTTCTATTATTTTTATTTTATAATAATTAAAATATTATCCAATTTATTTTTAAAATCCAAAGTATTAATTAAAAAACTTTCCTAAATTAATTTTTTATGATGTAAATTTCACTATTGTGAAGATAATAATACAAACTTGTAATAGATCTCTAAGACAATACTTAAGACACTCAAAAGATTTTGGGTGGATACATAAGTTCCAATGATGATTCCTATTTATAATCATAGGATCATCATACCTTATGATAAATTTTCAATGTGGAACAATTCACTTTTTATATGTAGTATATTCACCACACCTACGTTATTTTTCAATGTGGGACAAATAACATATTAAGTAGTATATCATATTTTTCTATAAAATAATTATTTCTTGACTACTACTAAACTACTCCCTCCTATTCCATGTATTCTTCTCTTTTCATTTGAGCTCTAGGATTAAGAAAATGAATATGTACCACACAAAACACTATACCACACATGCAATTAAATATGGACTACACAAAACACACAGCCTCACCTCCAAAAATGGAAATATGGAAGAAAACATGAATGGACCAAATAGGAAATAAGGAAGAATATATGGAATAGAAGAGAGTATTATACTAATATAAGAATAATAAAAAATATTTTAAAAGTCATTTATTTAAAATATTACATAGTATCTTTTTCGTAATCTTGCAAAATCTTAAAATATAATTTCCAAAATCTGAAAAAGATGATTTGGACCTATAGAATTGCTCGAAAAAAGCCTCTTATATATATTTATTTTTTTCCCAAAAAAAGTGATAATAATAATAATAATAATAATAATAATAATAATAATAATAATAATAATAATAATAATAATAGTAGTAGTAGTAGTAGTAGTAGTAATATCAAAATAGTTAATTAAAATTTATTTAAACCTATGTCTTTCTTTAGAAGATAAAAAAAAAAAAAAATTATTATTTTTTAATTTAATTTATTTTTATTTTCCCCATAATAAAAATAGTTAATAAAAAATTATTTTATATTTTTATTTTTTTTCCATAATAAAAAAAGTTAATAAAAATTATTTAAAAAATTCCAATTTTATTTTATTTTTTATTTTTTTCCATATTAAAAATAGTTAATCAAAAAATACTAAAAGAGTTACAACTATATTCCAACTATATTTTTATTTTATTTTATTCCATAAAAAAAATAGTTAATAAAAAATTATTTAAAGAGTTCCCACAAAGTTGGAGTCACTCATGTGCCTTGAAAAAAGCCTCTTTTATATATATACTAGATTTAATGCCCGTGCGATGCACGAGCCTATTTATAGTGCTCTATAGTGTATATATAATATAAGTAAATGATAAAGTGGTTGTGATGGACTGATAACGTCTTGATCAACTAATTTTAAAGTTTATCCCATTTATATTATGTTATAGGTAATTTAGGAGAGGTGACATCGTTAGAGTCTCATACGTATTATTCTATCTCAATTCTCATCCATTTAATTATTATTTTTTTTAAAAAGTGGTTATTTGAACAAAGTTGGAGACTCTAACAGTTTCGTGAAAGTTGGAGACTATGTAATCGCTCGAAAAAAGCTTCCTTTAATAATATAGATAGATATATTGATTATTATTATTATTATTATTATTATTTTTTTTTTTTGCAGAAAATCAGGATCTTATCATTAATCAAAAGAGTGGAGTACAAGATCCTACAAATCCTACAAGGGAGTCAATGTGACTACCTCAAAACCAAACAAAGAAACCAAATAAAGAGACCATACTTAGACATTACAAGGATTTCTAAGTAAGACTAAATATTTAATCTTCCAAACAAGGGCTTCAATAGAGCGAGAGGAGCCATGAAAAATACGTCTATTTCTTTCAGACCAGAGGAGATAGATAGTACACATCAAAGCACATCTTCGCTGCTGTTTTATCCAACTCTTTCCTCGGTTGTGACCATGGTACCAGCTGAAAATCTGAGAAAGCCGAGTAGCACGAGTAGCTTTTATCCAACAAGATGTAGTCAACCAGACAGAAGCGGAGTAGGAACAAGCAAAAAAGAGATGCTCACTAGTCTCCATACTCTGCTCACACAAGACACATCTGTTAACTAAAACAATTCCACGATGGCAAAGATTATCAATAGTGGGGAGACAATTCTGAGTAGCCATTAGACCAATAACACAGTGCTTAGGGTAGCAACTAGAGTCCCAAATGGTGCGATGCTGATAAAAGAAGACTTCTCTAGGACGAATAAGATCATAGAATTGAGACCTATAATTATCCTCCAAAAGAAAGAGACTAGCATCCGAGGACCTCCCTAGATACTGAACTAGCAAATCACGACAATGAATAATACTACTCATAAACCAAGAATGAGCAGAAGTGAGCTGAAAATCCCAAATGGAGGAACCCTTCAGAATATAAGCATTCACCCACTTTACCCAGATAGTATCAGAGTTAGTAGCCAATTTCTTGACCCAAGATAGCATAAGTGTTTTGTTCCAACTGAGAACCTCCTTTATATCAATACCACCTTCCTCTCGAGGCTGACAAAGACTAGTCCAGCTTTTGAAAATATGGCTATGATGGCCTTGAGTAGATCCCCACAAGAAATCCTTACAAATTTTGTTAATTTTCTTAACAATGCCTTTAGGAAGGAGGATACTCGAACCCCAAAAATTGCATAATCCAAACAAAACAGTATTAATGAGTTGAGCCTTACCATAATAAGAAAGATGATGATTAGCCCAATGGTTGATCTTACCTCTAATTTTATCCAGAAGAGGAGAGAACATAGGCTGAGTTAAACGAGAACAAAAGAGGGGAATACCCAGATACCTCACAGGGAAACTTCCTTCAGTATAACCTGTAGAAGAGAGAATAAGAACTTTCAACTGAGGAGAGACACCTCCAAAATAAAAACTAGACTTCATAGGATTAGCTGCAAGACCAGAGTATCCAGCAAATAATCTCAAGCAATCATTCACAGCCTGAACAGAAGGAAGGTCCCCACGGGTAAACACCAACAGATCATCAGCAAAAACAAGGTGAGTAAGATTAATCTGTACACACTTAGGATGGTAAGAGAAGTTAGGATAATCAGGCAGCCTCCTCAAAAGACGGGACAAAACTTCCATACAAAGAGCAAAGAGATAAGGAGATAATGGATCACCTTGTCTAAGACCTCTCTTACCAGGAAAAAAACCTTCAATAGACCCATTGATATTAAGGGAAAAGTGAGAAGAGGTAACACAAGCAAGGACCCACTTTCTAAAAAGAGGAGGGAAACCAAAAAACCTTAAGCAATCTGCCAGAAAATCTCAATTGACAGAATCAAAGGCTTTTCTAATGTCAATCTTAAGAGTACACCTGGGGGTTAACAAACTTCTATTATACTTGGAAACCATTTCATGGGCAAGCATGGAATTATCAAACAAATCTCTACCCTCAATGAAAGCTGCCTGTTCAAGGCCAACAATCTCCCCCAGAACAGACTTCATTCTGTTAGCTAAAATCTTACTAACAGTTTTGTAAAAAACTGTGCAGCACGAAATAGGCCTGAAATCAGAAACCGCCTTAGGAGAATCCCCTTTAGGGATAAGAGAAATAAGAGTGGAGTTTGCAGCACAAGGCATGGAAGCCTTAGCAAAAAAACTCCATAACAGCAGCCTTAAAAGCAGCTCCAGTGATGGACCAAGAGGATTTGAAAAAACCAGAAGAGTAGCCATCAATACCTGGACTTTTGTTTTTGTCAATAGCAAAGAGAGCACTCTCAATTTCACCAAGAGTAATAGGGACCTCCAAGCTATGATCAGAAGAAAGACAATTGGAGAACAACTCCACAGGCAAAGGAGTAACAGAAGTGCCAGACCCTAAGAGCTCTTTATAGTAGCAAACAAAAGCATTGGCAACAGCAGAGTGACCATGGCAAACATGCCCATTCATATCCTCAATAACCCCAATAGTATTTCTAACTTTTCTAGCTTTAATATGAGCATAGAAATAATTAGTATTAGAATCACTAAGCTTCAAGTGATGAACTTTAGCTTGTTGTGCCAACACTTTCATTTCAGCTTTTTTAAGCTTAGAGAAAACCTGGAGACAATCCTTCTCTTGCTGAAGAAGAAGGGAGCACAAAGGAGAGGACTGCAAAAGAAGCTGGCAGGAAGACAGATTCTCCTTTGCCAACTTAACTCTAGCAGTAAGCCCAGAAAATTCAGCCTGATGAAGAGACTTGAGATGATGCTTTGTAGCCCTCAACTTGCAAAACAGGGAGAAAATTCTACCTCCACTAAAACCAGAATGCCATCCCTTAGCAACCCTAGAAAGGAATTCAGGAGAAAGAGCCCAGCAATTCATAAATCTAAAGGGTCTGGAAAGCAAAGCAGAGGGAGGGTCAACATTCAGAATAGCAGGAGAATGATCAGAGACACCTTGAGGAAGAAAAGCCACAGTAGATCTAGAGAAATAAGTATACCAGGCAGAGTTAACCAGTACCCTATCAAGTTTTGACCATTTAGGGGAAAGAATCTGGTTATTGTGCCAAGTAAAAAGACCACCAGTAAAAGGATGATCAGAAAGACTACAAGCAGATAAGCAATCCCTGAATTCCTGTATCTCCCTATCATGAATTTGACAGCCAAGTCTCTCATCAGCAGAAAGGGAGACATTAAAATCCCCAAGGCAAGCCCAAGGAATCTGATGACCCATAGCAAAAGAGGCAAGTTTATCCCATAGAGCAAGCCTATCCACAGCTCTATTATAAGCATAAATAAAAGTAACCAAAAAGCATTTCCGAGTAAGAAGATTTGTAATAATGCAATGGGCATATTGAGCATTATCTTCAAGAAGTTGAACATGAACAGAAGAGGGGTTCCATAAAATCCAAATTCTCCCATCAAAATGAGAGCCATAAGTAGTAAGAATAGAGAAGTTTTTAAAAGACCTTCTATAAATAGCCTGAGCATACCTAGCCTTAATATGAGTCTCCAAAATAGCACCACAATCCACCTTATTACCATTCAGGAAGTCTAAAACCTCCTGCTGTTTTAGGGGGTCATTCATCCCCCTCACATTCCAGGAGGAAATGATCATTGAGGTGAAAGAGGGGGGGAAGCCCCACCAGGCTCAAGCTCCACAACAACATTTCCTTGATCCACACCCAGAGATACAGAGACTTCTTTGTGAGAATCAAGTAGGGCAAACTTATTTTCAAGAGTAGTAACCAATGGTTCAACATGAGGGGCAGACTTACTTTTAATCTGAACAGAGACAAACCCTTCCTCATCCTGCTGAGTAGGGACAACTGGTTTGACCACAGCTATCTGCTGTACAGGCTTAAAAACCTTCTTCACAACATTCCTACTGCATTTCTCCTTAGTATGACCTACCTTTTTACAAGTTTGACAGTAAAAAGGCACCCATTCATAATCAATTTTCTGCAAAAGCCTCCCTCTATAAGGTGTCTGAAGAGCCATAGATCTGGGAAGTTCTTTGGAGATATCAACTTCCACCAACACTCGAGCAAAAGCAATTTTAGACTTATTAGTAGTAGTCTCATCAGCACAAATAGGTCTTCCCACAAAACTAGCAACCTTACTAAGAGCAGTACTTGACCAAAAACAAGGATCAAGGTTAGGAAACGATACCCAGACAGGAACCACCGTGACAGCATCAAGCTCAGCAGCCACAGTGGGAGTCCAAGTCTTAAACACAAGAGGAAATCCATTAAGATTCCAGGATTCTGATAAAATACTAGTCATGTCTTCCTGAGATAGAAAGCGAAAATAAAACCAACCCTTAGAGAAATACAGAATTTCAGGAGTAGAGATCATCCCCCAATGTTTCGCAACCAGAGTATTAAGCTCAACAATAGAGGTACGACGACCCATGACTGTCCCAACAAGCGTATACTTCCAATAATCAATTTCCTCCACAATATCCTGAGATTCAATAACAACAGCATCTAAAGAGGGCTGAACATACTTCAAGGACATACCCTTACCAGATGACTTAAGAACTTTAGAAAAAGAAGGCTTCACCGGGACATCAATCGCTGGAATAACCTTTGGAACCACAGGAATAACTGGACTCTTCTCCTTTGATAAAGAGGGAGTAGAAGAAATCAAACCTGAACCAGATGCTAAGGAAGAATCCTTGCCCTGTTTCGATTGAGAATCCTGCGATTGCCCCAATTTTGAAGTTCCCAATTGAAGGAAATCCCCCAAATTCGCAGACCTAGGTGTTCGATTCAACGAAGCCTCGACCAAATTAGTATCCTTCGCAGACCAAATTATTATTATTATTATTATTATTATTATTATTATTATTATTTTTTTTTATTTTATTTTTTTTTTTTTTTTTATTATTATTATTATGCGCGCAGCTTTCATTAAAATAAAATGTAAAGTTTACAAGAAGTTGGTGGGGAGCCGAGAGACAATCTGGGCCCCCACCCCCTTAGCTATAGAGAAACTAAGTCTAGTAAAGATATAAGCGGCCACCCGAGCCCCAGCATCCTGAGATACCGAGAATTTCTGGATCCGCTTAAGCAAGTCAACAGCATCCGAGCCCAGCTCCCCAAGCGAAGAGAAAGAGAAGGGTAGAAAACCATAGCCAGCAGTCGCGCATAAATCCCTATACTTAGCACATTTGCGCTGAGCAGCATCAGCAACAACCCGTCCCGGCACAAAATCAGACATCCCAGTCTGAGTCAAGGGGGAAGACCCTGTCAAATCAACACACACATCACGTCCTCTGTCCCACGAATAAAGTAGCAAATCCGCAGGTCAAAGAGATCCGCCATGCCCGTCAACCAAACCGATATCAACCTCCTTGCCCGAAGAAATACCAGACCTATAACATATGTCGAATAAGGTGTCACGAACGAGGTTATGCCGATGCTTAACCCCCACAGTACCAGTACAAGAAACAGCGTGGTCCCCATACACATCATCAGCAAAAACCCGAGAGCAAGCAGAACAAGGCCTAGATACCGTGAATAACGGGACACCAAGGCGATACCCCAGCACACTACGGTAAGTCCTACGGTTCATAGTCTGACCCAACCCAGAGATAGGAACCGCGCGCAACCAATCAGAGGCGTGGGCACCCTGCTGAGACTTCCATAACGCAAGCTGACGCGGTGTCAAAGAGAATACAGATCCCGCAGTAGCAGCAATCCTCGCAAAATATATATCTGCCAGTTTCTTCATAAGTTTAGGGGCAGCGATTTCACTAGGATCACGTAAAAAGGAAGAACCTGTAGTCTCAGAGAACACCCGCAAGGCATCGTCGAAAGTGGGACCAGAATCCACAATACCTGAAGACCGAAGTAGCTTAGCCTGCAAATCAGCAGACGGCAAACGGGACGCTAGAAAAGCATAATGAAAAACATCCCCGGCAGCATAAACACCGAGCCCACCCAGATGAAAAGGGAAAGTGGCAAGGCGCCACTGCCAATCCCCAAAACCAGGCCCAGACGCGGTGACAATACGTTCCAAGCTAGAACGAAGTGCTGCATCAAAACGAAGATGGACAGACCCAAAGATCCCTGGGGAACATGTACGGAGGGTAAAGTAGAGCTTAGATATACCCGTACAAGCTCTAAGCAGAAGCAACTCACATTGCGGGTCCTCAATCCTAGCAACTAAATCCATCAGCTCGATGGTCTTAGTCACTCTCTTCGCCACAAGCTCACTACCAAAACTAGAGCAAGTACTGACAGGCCTACCCAAAACAGAAACACCACGCAAAGGCCGAGCAATGGAAGGAGGGAAAACACCAGGGAGTTGACTCCGGGGATCCTCAGTAGGCCAAAAAACCTCAGTCTTAGCGACATTAAGATGGAGACCAAACTGAGGACCATCTGCCATAATCAAATCCAAAACCTTCCCCACCTCCAAAGTATCCCCAACAATGGTGCCATCATCCAAATACCAAGCTTGCAAACTCAAATCAAAAGAATCCTGTATCTTGCACACCAAGGGATGCAAAACCAAAGCGAAAAGCAAGGGTCCCAAAGGATCACCCTGCTGGACTCCCTGACAAGACCACAAAGAATGTTCCCCATAATAGAGACGGGCATGACTAGAGTAACAAAACTCCACCCAACGGGAAAGAATCGGGCAACGACGGCGAACTTCCAAAAGCATGGTTACACGATCAACAAGGTTGAAAGCATTCTGGAAGTCAACCAGCAACATAGAAAGCCCCACATCGCCACCACGAGCCTCAATGAACCGATTCAAGGCATGTAAGACAGCCTCTCCTCCACCGGACACCCCAACCCCAAACTGAAGACCGGCAAAATAAGAACACAAAGATGGACCAACCAAACAAGCACCTACCTTAGAAACAAGACGTCTCCAGACGGTGCCGACAGCAATAGGACGAACACCACCACCAGGTTTAACCAGTGGCGTGAGTGGAGCGCTGGCAATGTACTCACCGAGAGCTGGTGGACACCTGCCCCCAAGAAAAAGATTGACCACTCTAGTAATAGAAGCGAGCAGATCATCAGAGATAGCCACAGCAGCACCACTCAAGCAATCCATGAGGTGTTGGGCACGAAACCCATCCCTCCCACAAGAAGTGCCACGTGGGAAACTACGAATCATATCCACAACCACAACCGAAGAGGCAATAAGAGAATGATGGTCCACAGGCAAAGGAGGCAAGGAAGGTGATGGGGCGGCCGGGTGCTTCTCTCGCAAAGCCCCAAGAGTGACATCAGAATAGGGGGCTACGCCAGAGGAAGAAAGCACCCTAACAGCAGCAGTATAATGGCCATCACAAATCTTCCGCCGACATTGGCGGAGGTTAAGCTCACTCAAATCTAGGTCCTCCTCCACATGAAACGAAGGAGGAACCTCAGCCAAACACTCCCGCAAAAGCTGCAAACCCCCTCCAGGTACCCCCCAAGCAAGAATAGCCCTGGTAATACTCTCCTCCTGACGCTGTCGCCTAATAGCAGTCCTACACTCAAGATTACTCCGAGGAGCGAAGGTCTTAAGCAGACAAAGAGGCAACACAAGCATACGAACCCAGCAGGAAAGGTCACCAGGAGAGTCAGCCACATCATCCAAAACCCCCTTCAAAACCCGAGCAAACCCAAGCCGACACTTAGGAGGAATAGATTTCACGGTGCGAAGGCCCATAGATAATAAACAATCAAGAGAAGATACAGACCACTGAACAAGCTCAACCCCATCATCAGAAGAAAGAACCGAGGGAGACGGAGCCGGAGGTCGAGGGATACCATGAATAATAAAGCTAACGATACCATCGCCACAATCCGGAGACGCAACAATATCACCCCGACTATGCCGACATCTAGAGCGAAAGGTGTGGGTTTTAAAGCACTCACCACACAACCAAAGCCCCATCCGCTTTAAAGTAATCTCGGCATTAGAGAAAACCGTCAGACTATCAGTAAGAGTTTGACGTGTAAGACCCATAGCACCGTCAATACATTATCTATCCTGAAAATGCTTTCGCCAGGCGGCCTTAGTAAGGCCCCTACCACCTCCATTCAGACACCCATGAATACAAGAAAAAGGACAAGAAAACCGTACTAAAGGCATGATACAAAAAAGGAAAATATTACCGAATATTTTAATGGCAACCCTAATGTTTCCCATGCAAGGCTACGGCACGGCAACAACACACGGCCAACACTAGCCACAGCCAGCAGACCACCGCGACCCATAACCCACGACGACCCATAAACTGCCACCACAACGACCAACACAACCAGCAGCACGGCAGACACCACCAAACACAACAACCGACGCCGACGCGATGAAAACACAAACAGCCGTGCGCGGTGTTTATAGCTAGGTCAAAGACGGCGGAAGAGAGGCCACGAGCAAAAGCCACCCAGGGACAACCGTCGGCCACCGCAGAAGAAAAACAAACACCAAAGAAACCCTAAAAACACCCAAATAAAACGAACAAAGGAGAAGCAACGCAACCCACGGCTTGCCGATGACGTGAGGTCCGGTGGCCGGCGACGGGCGGTTAGGAACGGCGACGTGCTACGAACACAGGACGGTGGCCGGCGACACTCTCTGCTCACAAACGCCCTCCCCTCTCCTAAAAGCCCTCCCCTCACTCACGCTCCTGTCAATATTCAACTGACACGAACACAGGAGGCCGGTGATGGAGAAGGTGGCCGGTGATGGGGAAGGTGGCCGGTGAGGCAGCAAGGATAGGGAAGGTGGCCACAACAAACCCTAATCGCCAAATCGCACTCCTCTCTCTATCTCTCGCACGTTCAAATTTTTTTACTACTATTATTATTATTATTATTATTATTATTATTATTATTATTATTATTATTATTATTATTATTATTATTATTATTAATAAAATTGATCTTTTACTCAAAAAGATCCTAACACATTATAAAATGATTTGTAAAAAAAAAAAAAAAAAAATTATTATTATTATTATTTTTATTATTATTATTATTGTGTTTTTTTTATTATAATATGCGCGTAGCTTTCATTAAAATAAAATGTAAAGTTTACAATAAGTTGGTGGGGAGCCGAGGGACAATCTGTGCCGCCACCCCCTTAGTTATAGAAAAACTAAGTCTAGTGAAGATATAAGCGGCCACCCGAGCCCCTGCATCCTGAGATACCGAAAATTTCTCGATCCGCTTGAGCAAGTCAACAGCGTCCGAACCCAACAGCTTTCATTATTATTATTATAATTATTATAATTATTATAATTATTATAATTATTATTATTATTTTTATTTATTTTTTTTAAATTTTTTATTAAATAAATTGCGCGCAACTTTCAGTAAAATAAATTGAAAAGTTTACATGAAGTTGGTGGGAAGCCGAGAGACAATCTGGGCTCCCACCCCCTTAGCCACAGCAAAGCTAATCCTAGTAAAAATATAAGCGGCAACCCGAGCCCCTGCATCCTGAGATACCGAGAATTTCTGGATCCGCTTAAGCCAGTCAACAGCATCCGTGCCCAGCTCCCCAAGCGAAGAGAAAAAGAAGGGTAGGAAACCATAGCCAACAGTCGCGCATAAATCCCTATACTTAGCACATTTGCGCTGAGCAGCATCAGCGACAACCCGTCCCGACACAAAATTTGACATCCCAGTCTGAGTCAAGGGGGAAGACCCTATCAAATCAACACACACATCACGCCCTCTGTCCCAGGAATAAAATAGCAAATCCGCAGGTCGAAGAGATCAGCCATGCCCGTCAACCAAACCGATATCAACCTCCTTGCCCGTAGAAACACCAGACCTATAGCATATGTCGAATAAGGTGTCACGAACGAGATTATGCCGATGCTTAACCCCCACAGTACCAGTACAAGAAACAACGTGATCCCCATACACATCATCAGCAAAACCCGAGAGCAAGCAGGACAAGGCCTAGATACCGTGAATAACGGGACACCTAGTCGATACCCCAACACACTACGGTAAGTCCACCTGTTCATAGTCTGACGCAACCCAGAGATAGGTACCGCACGCAACCAATCAGAGGCGTGGGCACCCTGCTGAGACTTCCACAACACAAGCTGACGCGGTTTCAAAGAGAAAACAGATTATTATTATTATTATTATTATTATTATTATTATTATTATTATTATTATTATTATTATTATTATTATTATTATTATTATTATTATTATTATTATTATTATTATTATTATTATTATTATTATTATTACTAAGTCTTGCTTGTGACGGAACGACTCGTCACAAACTTGCGAAGGGTCAAATCCCCCTCACAAAGAGCAAGTGGCCGGCAAGCGGGGGCTTCATTTGCCACCCACTTGCCTTGCCACTTACTCTTTGTGAGGGGGATTTGACCCGTCGTAAGCTTGCGACGGGTCGTCCCGTCACAAATGTGAATTTGTGTTTTCCTATTGAGTTGATTTTGCTTAAAACCGTCTTAACTTACGATCTCTTTCAACCTCCGTCTATTTTCACATATACTTTATACACACATGTTAAGATGCTAAATAGAGAAGGTTTTGTAAGAATAATTCTTTTAGTATGATAATTATGAGTTCATTTTCAAATTTCTCATGATTACTCTTGTAAAACCTTCTCTAACTAACATCTTAACATGTGCCCTTTGAACACACATTTGAAAAGTTCATATATTAATAGAGTGTGAGAGTCGTCTTAAATTAACACGGTCTTAAATAAAAGTTTGTGGTTCACTAATATTTATCAGGTACTTGGAACCTGATGGTCACAATTATAAATTTCTCATGAATCTCATTGGGCTTGGATTTATCAGGTACTTGGAACTAGACTGAATTGTACGAAAGTCTAGAGACGGCCAGCAGCAATTCATCGTACAATGCCTCTAAGGCTCTAATTTAACAGAATAAACTTCAGTGCTGGTCCATGCGGTGGTGTGGGTGGGAGGGGTGCACTGTGCACATCTAGGAAGATCGGCCACGGGTGGTATGCACTATCACCTCTAAAAAAAAGTGTTGGTGTCGATGATTTTATACTTGTAGATAAGAATTTGTGATCCACCTTATGAGTTTGATCGGTTCATAGATTATATAGTATGAAGTATCAAATATCAAATGTAGTCCAACTAGTTGTATAATTTTTAGTTTTATAATAAAGTTTTCAAGTTGTTTTATACTCCCTCCTATTCACTCATTTCTTCCCTCTTTCCTTATTGGGTAAGTCAGATTTTCTTCCCTCTTTCCTTTTTTGGATGAAAGATTGTGTGTTTTGTGTGACCCAAATTCATTTGTATGTGGGGTAGTGTGTTTTGTGTGGTTCAAATTGATTTCCTTAATTCTTGTGCAAAAAGAAAAGGGGAAAAAATGAGTGAATAAGAGGGAGTATATTATAAGTTCTATTATAAAACATTTGAACTTTTCACTTAAAAATAAGCTAAAAAAACACAATATTGCTAAAAAAACAATATTGCTAAAAAAGTATACATAAATTTAGTTTATTTTAAGTTTTGACGTCAAAAAATCTACTATATACTAAAGCAGAAACAATTCCTGCTCTCTGATTGGCTGCAGAAATTTAGGAAAAGCGGGCCCCACATCAAAAGCAAAACATTAATTACCGTCTCTCCTCACACTTAACACTACCGATTTATTTACACTCTCCTCAATCTTAACAACTCTAATTTATTTTATTTACATATTCATAAATGAAAAAAAAAACATCAACTTAGGCTCAATAGAATAAGAAGTGTATAATCACTTGAAATTAAAAAAAAAAAAAATTATCCAGAAATTTTTGGGTTTGAAATTATTGATGGAAAAAAAATAGAAAATTGCATATTCGAAACTACTGTAAAAAAAAAAGTGTATTTATATGACAATAAAAATGGCTGAAAAAACCGTGATTAATAACGAAATGGAGATATTGAAATGGTGACTAATGGTGAGAATTCTTATGATCAATAATAAACAACAATCTTCTACCAAAAAAATTTGAACTTTATGTAAAGTCAACCTCAGAGATTGGATTGACATAGATGAGACGAAATTGAAATGAGAGAAAGGTGAGACGGTAGTAATTTGTGATAGTGCAGGGAGAAATATTTGTGGAGTTTTCAATCGTAATTTGGATCTTTCCTCATTTCAGTTTTTAGAAAAAACAAAAATGGAGTCTTGACCGCTTGACTCAGATGATGGACTGATAATGAGGAAGTTGGTAATTTGAGGCGTCGTAGGATTTAGTCTTCTGGAGGTATGTGTTGAGGTTTTAAATGGTTAGCAGCTACCACTTACCATATCATCTTAGACTCTTATAGTATATATTTTGGACTGCAAAATGAATCTTTTCACATTGTCTTGGACGCCCTACTATGGCCCAAGCCAATATTATACGAGTTCACAGGTTGCTACTCACGCTTCTATCTATCTATAAAATAAAAGGCAAATTCTCATTTTAGACGGGTATATCCGTTTTAATTTTAAGACGGTCAAATGAACCCATGTGAGATAAATAAGATAAAAGCAGAATGAATAAGAGAAAAAAATATTTATCCTACATGTACATGTAAAATGGTATTTAACCCGTTTTAAATTCAAGACGTATACCTTCGTGTAAAGCAAAACTAACTGAAAATAAAAATATGTCAATTGTCATATGATTTTTTAATAATATATTTACGAACTGTTACATAATTACTTATATGTGGGTTAAAATAAAACATCCTAATCAGAACAGTTATTCTATTGTTAAATGAAACTATTACGTGTTAACTAATCATATGGTTTTTAATAATATATTTACGAATTGTTACATAATTACTTATATTACTTATATAAGGGTTAAAATAAAACATCCTAATCGAAACAGTTATTCTATTATTAAATGAAACTATTATGTGTTAACTAATCGTATCAATTAACATATTTAGGATATTATAATTTTAAAACATCTCGTGCATATTTTTGAAATCGATTATTTACGTTGTTTCATTTAGTGATTCGACATTTTGATTTTAGAAAAACCGATTCGATTTACGTCCATCAAATACCATTTGGATTTTAAGGGAGTTCCCAAGCCCCAACCAAGTCAAGACGGGCGAGACCCCTGTGGACTGTGGTAGTCGTTGGAAGTGGCGACTAATAGATTGAATTTATTAGATTAATTGCGTTAGTGATGAAAATCATTGTTGTCAAAAATGGATATCGTTTCCTCCCTAAGTTAAATGTGTGTTTTATGTACATTATATATATTAATATTAATGATAAAAGCAGTATTATGTCGTTAGGATTAAAACCGTTACTTAAATTGCACTTATGTACGTTGGATATTTAATTATAAACTTAATGTCACGGCATTGCACATTTAATAACGTTCATCCTGTCATCCATAAGTTCATGTATTCAATAACGAATGATATCAGGACCCGTGCAAAATTTGCACGGGTTTAAAACTAGTTAAAATATAAAGAGTAACTTATAAACTTTAAAAGCTCATAAAAAAAATACATCAAGTGCGTGTTTTGTTTTCTTCATTTCTGAGTTTGATCATCATAGTAACTTCTATTTATACTTTTTTTTTTCAAACATGAGACTACTAATATATGAAGGGTACAATATTTCAATTCTTTAAAAATGTTCAAGATCCAAAATTGGAATGGAAATTGTAACAAATCTATCACAAACTACTACTTATATAAATTTGGAAAACATTCTTTTGCATCACAAAAAGAAAAATTCTAATTTGTTTCACATTTATAGGTTATTTGATTCCCAATAATTTCTTTCACTTAAACAAGACCATCCCATGTACTTCTAATTTATATTGACTTTCCAAATTCCAATCTAAGATTGTTCATGTGCTTTGAATTCATCTGATTGTATTTATTATCTTTATGTTTTCACCAACAAATTCGATCTTTTGATTATATGCATACATAAAAAATGCTTCCACTCAAATTGGAAGAATATTGCTTTAAGATCAAATAATACTCATACCCATTGCTCCATTAACAAATTTAAAAGGTTTCATACATTGCTTTCATTTAAAAAAGAGTTGATTAGGATTTAGGAGTATAAAATGTTTTTTTTTTCAAACACCTTTTAAAAAAATTACTCCCTCCGTCCCGGTCATTTGTTTACCATTTCCATATTTGGGTGTCTCATTCATTTGTTTACCTTTCTATATTGGGAAGACTTTTGATGAGTAATTTCATCACCCAATGGGACTATTGTCCACTTGTCATCTTATGACACTACCCACAAATGGTCCCCTCCCCTTTCCTTGGTCTTTGTGCCAAAAGCAAAGGTAAACAAATGACCGGGACGGAGGGAGTACTATTTTTTATTCATAAAAAATGATCATTATTTATCAAAAAATGATCATTATTTATCAAAAAGTTATCACTGTTAACTCTGGTTGCATGGTTCTTAGAGAAGTACTTGCGTTTTTTCAAAGCCCTTTTGAAAAACAACTACACTAAATATATAAATTGGACATTGAAAATCCTCACCCACTCTTTGATTATCCATTTCAAATCAAATTAATTAAATAATAAGAGTAAATCATTAATATTGGTTGTTGTCATAACATTATCATTATTAAAACAAAAAAAGCAACAACCCTTTTGTATTCTTAATTACTTTGTGTGCATAATTAGCTTTGATAATGCATTTGCTTCAGCTTTACTTACTTCTCTAACTAAGCGGCTTTGGTGGGTCATTACTCATAAGTCATAACTTATAAGTCATCACCATTTTTATGCAAAAATCAGGATTCAACCAAACTTACCAAATTTACGTAATAATCTCTTCCTTGTCACACTGGTACGTCATATTATTTAACCCATTTTGTTTTAGATCTAGTGTTGTTTTGGTAACTAACTCTTGTTCATTTTCTTGTTTTATGTCTTCAAACTTTTTGTTTATTTTGCATTGCTCTAGAGGCCGAGCTAGAAATGAAATTTTGGGGTCGTAAAATATCTCCTTTTGTTTTATATTAATACTAAGACCGTTCTTAAACAAGATAATGAGTGCCAAAATTTGATAACTATTTTTTTTTGGGTCTTTGGGGTCGCGAGTGCCACCCCTTGCGCTACCCCTAGCTCCGCCCCTGGCTGCATTGCTCTTTGATGTGAGTGTGCCCGGTTTCTCCCTTTGTATTATTATTACTTTGATCAATATATGATCTTTAAATTGCCTAAAAACTATTGAGCTAAGAATTTGTGTGCTTTTTAAGGTTCAAATAGCACAGTAGAAGTGGGAAAAAAAGTATACAAAAAATGTCAACTTTCCATTGACAAAATTGACCATTCAAGAAAATTATTAATTGTTATTTTTTTTTCCTGATTTTTGTTTTCGATTCAGTCCGTTCACTAAATTGCCTTTAAGTTCATGTGTTCAGAATATTTTATAGCACTTGTCAGCATTTACTTTATTATGGGCCTTATGCTGCTTAGTTTTTTTTACCAGTTAGTGTAATATTGGGTAGTTGCTTTTCTATGTCGTTATATGAAGATTGTATAAAATTAGTGGCTATTTGTGAGAGGGGACAATATAAATCTGATGGCCGGAGTAACTCAGGTGGATCGATCAGCGGGTTGATTCTGGGGCTTTAGAATTTATGGAGTTGATTAAATCAGTGGTTTATGTCCTAGGAGTTGTTATGGTTGATGTAGGAAGTGCAAATTAACATGAAATGCCACTTTATAGGAAAACTCCCTTGTAAAATTGTTTGGTTGCCAACGTGGGAAGTAATTTCCATGAGAATTCCAACTTACCTTAGGGGGTAGAAAAGCCGCTTCCTACATTTTTGTAGGAAATGCATTTCTTGGGAATTGCCACTTCTCCCATTTTTACTAATAAAGTTGGCAACCAAACAACTTCATGTTCGTAATTCATTGAGAGTTCATTTTCGAGAATTGGACTTTGGTTGTGCCAACTTTGTCGGGTGAGTTGGTTGTAATTCTAGTAAACATTTGGTTTTTTAAAATTGCAGTAGTTGTCTGATAAGAGATTATAGTTGATCTTGGCGCGCAAATCTTAGTGTCCAGTGAATGGTTATTTCTCTTTTCGCGCCAAGTCCAGCAAACGAGCTTTGTTACTACGGAGTAATATGTGTTTGGAAGTCACTATATTCTTTTAACTAAAAAATTAATAGCTAGCTTATGAAGTATGGAGTACTATGTAACTATGTAATAGTTTGGAATTCACTATTTGAATTCCCGGATTTGACATGGTGCATCTCCATGCTTGCGAAAGTAGGGATACAACCCTCGAGACTGGTCGATTAACTAGTAATACGAATACCTATTTACCATGATTCTTGTATCATGTTACTTGTATTTTATCAGTTCCAGTTATCGTGGCTGTTGAGAAAAAAAACCAACTGATGGTAAAGATACAGTGCCTTCACATGACAAGGAAATTGAATTTGAAAACTGGGAATGCAGTGTGTATTAGAATGCTACTTCATGCTGAAGTTATATGGTGGTGTGAAAACTTACCGCCACACTTTTATGGTGTCACCGATATGCAACGTCTTTCATTTATGAGGGACGTGTCTAGTAGACTCGCTTATGATGATTATGTTGTCGTGTTAAAATGGGATTGATGATTGTTGACGATTACAATATTTGACTCTTATTGATTTGTTTCATAATGTTTCAGGCATAATAATTTGATAATGTTTTTCAGGCATAAGATAGAATAAGAATAGAGTGCTCTGTTGACATCTGAATACCCGATTATCATTATGGGATCTGGAAATTGGTTCAAGGCAATTATTAGCAGGAAGAAAGTGAAGGTTAACAAATCAACTCTAGCAAAGGTTTGCAGCATAATTTTTTATGATGTATTCTCTAATGTTGAATTGTGCTTATCGGTAAAAACTAAATTTCCGCATATTTTTTTGCTTTACGACAGTTTCCTTCTGTACTAATGCGAAATATGTTAGTGGAATTTGTGATACTTGAACTTCTCTTTCTCATTACCATTATTCTCACATCTCTAATGCACATTTATCTGTTCCTTCTTTGTCATATTTGTTGGAAACTGAAGTTTATTTAGAGCTCGAAATTTTATGGATACATAACCTCATTATGTAAGACTATAACATGAAGTTGCAACTTTTTTTTTATATTTAAGATGGAGTTCTAACATTCGAACATCCAACTGATACATTATGAATCAAGGCACAAAGACAGCTAATTGCTTCATGTTCTTCAGGTATTTGTTGATTAGTGTTAATCACATCGTAATGTCACATTACACGTATTTACAGGGTTCTAATAAGACAAGTGGCTCCAAAAGTAAAAGCCTTAATCTAGAGAACAACGCCAATGGCAAGGCCGGCTGTAAATCTAATGGTGCTCTTCCAAAGCTCAGTGAAGATGTTGCGGCTACTAGGATACAGACTGCAATCAGGGCTTACATGGTACATTATGAACTTGACTATTCTTCCATATGATTTCAGGACTTACAGTTAATCCACTGAGTTAGCTTTGAAAGGCATGTAAATAGTCGGGGTGGTATGATAGTTTCTAAGGCTTCATGAATTGTTGTTTTGTCTGTAGGCAAGGAAAACTCTAAGGCGTATGAAAGGAATAATAAGATTCCAGAAACTTACAGAACTTAAGTCAGTGAAAAAACAATCTACGAGCACATTAGCTCATCTGCATTCATGGAGTAGGATACAATCTGAAATTAGAAACCGCCGTCTGAGTATGGTTATCGAAGGCCGTCGCACACAAAAGAAGCTAGATAGCCAACTGAAGCTTGTGGCAAAACTTCATGACTTGGAGGTATGTATGATACTCAAGATCAACTTATAGCTTATAAGATTAGACCGTCATTTTTCAACGACTTGGCTCATAGAAATAGTTTTTGCTGGCAGATTATGGTTTACTACCTTCAAAAGATTATTATAGTAAATATTTCCCTGTATTAGCAATTCCAAGGGATGCACTTAGATCTGAGACTTTATGTCGTCACATAGCTTTGATGCAACCGCCGATATCTTGGCCTCATGATTAAGCTGGAGGTACAATCAGGTTCAAAGAGACCAAAACCCCTTCCCATTGGCCGTTGAGCCTCATCAACGAAACCTGAAACCACTGTATTAAATAACGTTCCCCTGCATTGCGACAGACTAACGAAGTTAAGGTTTTGCTACCAGGATCGTGAACTGCATCCTGAGGCGGTATCTGCTGCATTAGTTAACAAAGGCTAAGAGTAGGCTGTGATTATTGATTCCAAAAGTCCCAAACTGAGATTTAATAAATACTATGTATACACTCTTTTGACAGGTGGAATGGAATAGTGGAGCTGATACAATGGAGGAGATACTAGCCAGATTACATCAAAAAGAAGAGGCAGCGGCGAAGAGGGAGCGAGCAATGGCTTACGCGTTCAACCATCAAGTATATAACGCAACTAATCATAATCATGTTTACATTTCATTCGGTTATTACTTACTCCAATCATTTGTGTTTCCTCGTTAGACTTTGATGGCAACCTTTGACTATAATTCTCCAAATATGTGTGAAGTTAGTAGTTACAGGATCTTAATGTCTCATCTCTCACGTTTGATTTATCAAAATAATTATTTTCATATTATTTAAAAAAACTAAATACTTTAAGAAAATGACGGTCAAAGATGACGAAAGAAAGTACTTCCCTTGCTTTCTACTCCTGTATTTGACTTTGTACAATACATGCTTTGTAGTGGAGGGCAAATTGCAACCAAAATCAAGGCCCTTATGCTTCGGAACTTGGGAAAGCTAATTGGGGATGGAGCTGGAAGGAACGATGGATTGCTGCTCGGCCGTGGGAAAACCGATTACCATCTCCGTCTATCAGTCCAAAGAAGGTGCAAAATAAATCGACAATCAAGGTTGGGAAGAACAGCAATCTTTTATCTACTCAGAAATCAGTTCCTTACAAATATGGCATGCTTAATTTAAAGACAGCTGAAAAGGGCAGAAGATTGTCGTACCCAGGAGCTGATAAACCAGTTGTTACTCCTACAAAACTGCGAGAAGAGACTGTTGAGAAAACGAAGTTGGCGTCTTAGGCGAAAACATACAGATTCACAGATTCCCCTCGCGATTTCCATTTACTCGTTTTCATATAAATGCTATTGTTAATCTTATCAAAAATTACTTAAATTATGTATACTTTTCTGGTGTGTGTATAGTTCACCAATCGATACTGAATAAACAGATAGGCACTCATCTGGCTTCCTCATTTCCGTTAAATTTTTTTTTTTTTTTTTACATTTTTCCTTAGAATTTTCATTTATGTCTGTAAATGTTGAAGAATATGTACTATTTATGATGTATATAACGTAGTTTTGAAAGATAATCCATGGATGCTGTGATACTGCAAGACTTGCGGTTTTTTATTTAACTTTCACTGCAAACATGTAACTTAATAGAATACGGGATGCATACACTGAACTGCCGTAAAACTTACAAAGGCGGATTTACACAAAAATAGAGTAAAATAGATCTAAACATGTTGGATTAATGCCTTGAATCGGTTTAGTTGCCACTTCGAGTGACAATGCGGGGGTCTCGCTGACCGGTCAGCGAGTCGGGGTCCAGGGGTGAAACGCCTTGGTGGGGGCTCGGGGGCAACGCCCCCGAAACCTAAACGGTATCCGTTAATCTGTTTGGGCTAGGGTTTCTGTCTTGTGCCTATTGGTCTGTCTTGGGCCTTTCTAGGTTTTCTGTATTAGGTCTTAGAGAGAGTAGTATATAAACTCTTTAAGTCTAACCCTAGCAGTCATCATATCATAACTCTGAATCTGAAAACTCTCCTCCCTTCTGCCCTGTGGACGTAGCTAACACACCGTTAATGAACCACGTAAATCTGTGTGTTATCGTCTTTATTGTTCTTTATTTGTTTTTCTCGTTTCTGTCATAACAAAACACAACAAAATTAGTGGGTAAAAGTAGTTTATAAAAGAGATTAGTTTTACAATAAACTTGTATAAGGCCGCCTTTAACAAGCTTTTGTGTTAAGAAAGAGGCAAACTTGGAATCTTGCATACAAGTTTCAAATATCAGCCTTTGATTCAACATGATTGTGGGATGCTTGCATGGGAAATATCTCCTGACTAAACTCCTCAAACTCTTCCTGATATTGATGCGGATGGGTAGGGTTACACGACTTTGAAACCTCGTTAGAGAATGGAGTGCTGACAGATAAACATGAAGACGAAGGAAAGCATGAATTTTGGATCATGTGCAGGTGAGGAAACAACGCAGAATTTTCCATGTAACTGTTTCCTGATAAGTTGTTTACATAATCAGATAAGCTGGGGATGTTCTGAACAGATACAGGTCCCTCAAATTCTCCTCCATCAGAAATTTTGAGGTCATTGGAGTAACCTGGCCGAACAAGGTGATCAATGTGTTGAGAAGATATGTCGAATAACTCATCGATCGAGTCTTTAGACTTTTCGATAAGCCAATCAATGGCCTCGCTGGCACGTGCATAGCCAAGTCGGTCCTGGACATCGTAGAATTGAATAGCTGTCTCGGGTGACAACCGCACCCTCCGGTCTCTTTGACCTCGAGCAGTGGTGACTTTAGTAGGCCGACATTTTCTCAACGATGGCCGTTTGGTAGGCCCGCCTAGAACGTCAATTGTCTTTCCTGATGCACCCATCTGTACCGTTGAGGTAACGTTGACTGAGTATTAGCTTCCCTGTAACAAATTTTGACAAAGTGAAATGTAGTGATTTATTAGCATTATAATTAGTAGTTATGCTATGTGTTTGTTTTAAAGTGTTCCAATAATTGCCATCATTTTGGCTTCTCCTCCATTCACTGTATAACTTTTAGAAGTTGCATCAGAACAACAGACTCTTCATTCCCTGTAGAAGTAGTTATTGTGTCAACTTGTGAACCCTTGATATGACATTGCTTACACTATCATTCAAAAATCCTGGAAAAAACAAAACAGATAATATCAGTTCCTATGTTGGGCAGTTTAAAAGTTACAAGATGTTTTGGACAAGATAACATAACTACCTTAAATCACGGAGTAATATTCTTTGTAAGAAAAACAAATAAGCGAAAATACTTAACAATGGCTTGGAAGTCATATCAACAATCATTCAAATAAAACCGTTGTATGCATACAACAAACTATTCTAATGCCATACGCCTCATTTCAGAAACGAGTTAGTTACCGATTTGTTTTCCGCATACAACAGTCTTACTGGGTGAAGTAAATGAGCCAGAAAAAGCAACATACAGAATTAAAACTTTGTCCGACAAACTCAAGAAAGCATTACAGCTAGAATCTTCATATATATCCATCGACGAAATCTTCATCCAAAAATAAATACAATGAAGTTAATAGAACATAGAGAGGAGGATGTTGCCTCTATATGAGTTGTAACTTGTTAGTTTTCATGTAATCTTCAAACTAAGGTTCACATGTGAGATGGGGATCAGCTTAAGTATCTGAATGAAACATAAGTAGAGGTTCTGTCAGTACTATTTTTGTAATCAAGTAATGTATTCTTTTGTGGGCCACTTTGATATGGCATCTTTTTTCCCGTGCAGTCAGTTACTTAACAAATCTTTAGCTACAAATGCACGATGCCATCATTGATGGAGTATATGAAAGTAACAATGTAACATATGTGTAACAGGCGGAGCTAGGATTTAAATTTAGGGGGTGCGAAAAATTTGAGGGGGGGGCGAACGCCTTATAATTTAAGTACCCTTAAAAAAATTTCTAAACAATTAACTATAATTTTCGAAAATCTCATCGTCGGGAGGGGGGCGGGGGTTGGGGGCGGGCGAGCGGCCCTGCTAGCCCCCCTAGCTCCACCACTCAGTAACATGGTATGCGTCTTTTGTTGTTCCCTTTAAGATAAGTCATGTGTGCTCGTACACCACGCTTGTGTACTTATTACTGTGTCTTTAGAGATTAACCTCACATATAGCTTCTGCAGTTGTGCATAGGCTTCTTTGTCCCAAGGTTTAATAAAGCTTAGGCCACTTTCCATGTTTGTTTAAAGAGCATTATTAGTATTACACAAATTCACTATCCATCGTAAGTTTAAGACGACACAAATAAATATCAAATCACCTTACTTGAAAATACCAAAATTTTTGTCTTTATTACCACTATGTGATAGTATTTGTTCCGTCTTAAGCCTAAGACGGATATTGTCAATAGCAAAAGTTGTCTTTATTACCACTATATGGTAGTATTTGACCGTCTTACGCTTAAGACAGATAGTATCCGTCTTAAGCAAAACTTATTATTATTATGGTAGTATTTGACCGTCTTACGCTTGAGACAGATAGTATCCGTCTTAAGCAAAACTTATTATTATTATTATTATTATTATTATTATTATTATTATTATTATTATTATTATTATTATTATTATTAATATATATATATATTTTTTTTTTTATTATTATAAGATGCGCGCAGCTTTCATTAAAATAAAATGAAAAGTTTACATGAAGTTGGTGGGGAGCCGAGAGACAATCTGGGCCCCCACCCCCTTAGCTATAGCAAAACTAAGCCTAGCAAAAATATAAGCGGCCACCCGAGCCCCAGCATCCTGAGATACCGAGAATTTCTGGATCCGCTTGAGCAAGTCAACAGCATCAGAGCCCAGCTCCCCAAGCGAAGAGAAAGAGAAGGGTAGGAAACCATATCCAGCAGCCGCGCATAAATCCCCATACTTAACACATTTGCGCTGAGCAGCATCGGCGACAACCCGTCCCGGCACAAAATTGGACATCCCAGTCTGAGTCAAGGGGGAAGACCCTGTCAAATCAACACACACATCACGCCCTCTGTCCCAGGAATAAAGAAGCAAATCCGCAGGACGAAGAGATCTGTCGTGCCCGTCAACCAAACCGATATCAACCTCCTTACCCGCAGAAATACCAGACCTATAACAGATGT
This sequence comes from Heliosperma pusillum, assembly GCA_022085475.1. Taxonomy (NCBI): domain Eukaryota; kingdom Viridiplantae; phylum Streptophyta; class Magnoliopsida; order Caryophyllales; family Caryophyllaceae; genus Heliosperma; species Heliosperma pusillum. The sequence goes on along the minus strand of JAIUZE010046133.1, from coordinate 11,947 downwards.
CAAATAAGGTGTCACGAACGAGGTTATGTCGATGCTTAACCCCCACAGTACCAGCACAAGAAACAGCGTGGTCTCCATACACATCACCAGTAAAAACCCGCGAGCAAGCAGAACAAGGCCTAGATACCGCGAATAACGGAACACCAAGGCGATACCCCAGCACACAACGGTAAGTCCTCCTATTCATAGTCTGACCCAACCCAGAGATAGGAACCGTACGCAACCAATCAGAGGAGTGGGCACCCTGCTGAGACTTCCACAACGCAAGCTGACGCGGTGTCAAAGAGAAAACAGATTCTGAAGAAGCAGCAACCGTCGCGAAATATATATCTGCCAATTTCTTCATAAGTTTAGGGGCAGCGATTTCACTCGGATCACGTAAAAAATCAGAACCTGTAGTTTCCGAAAACACCCGCAAGGCATTGTCAAAAGTAGGACCAGCACATACAATACCAGAAAGCCGCAGGAGCTTAGCCTGCAAAACTGCAGACTGCAAACGGGAAGCCAGAAACGCATAGTGTAAAACATCCCCCGCAGCATAAACACCGAGTCCACCCAAATGAAAAGGGAAAGTGGGAAGGCGCCACTGTCAATCCCCAAAACCAGGCCCAGACGCGGTGACAATACGTTCCAAGCTAGAACGAAGCGTTGCATCAAAGCGAAGATGGACAGACCCAAAGACCCCCGGGGAGCAAGTACGAAGGGAAAAATAGAGTTTAGAAATACCAGTACAGGCCCGAAGCAGAAGCAACTCACATTGCGGGTCCTCAATCCTCGCGACTAAGTCCATAAGCTCAATGGTCTTAGTCACTCTCCTCGCCACAAGCTCACCGCCAAAAATAGGACAAGTACTGACAGGTCCACCCAAAACAGAGACACCACGCAAGAGTCGAGCAATAGAAGGGGGGAAAACACCGGGGAGCCGACTCCGAGGATCCTCAATAGGCCAAAAGACCTCAGTCTTAGCCACATTAAGATGGAGACCGAAACAAGGTCCATCTGTCATAATCAAATCCAAAACTCTATTATTAATATTATTATTATTGTTATTATTATTATTATTATTATTATTATTTTTTTTTTTTTTTTTAAGATGCGCACAGCTATCATTAAAATAAAATGTAAAGTTTACAAGAAGTTGGTGGGGAGCCGAGAGACAATCTGTGCCCTCACCCCCTTAGCTATAGAAAAACTAAGCCTAATAAAGATATAAGCGGCCACCCGAGCCCAGCATCCTGAGATACCGAGAACTTCTGGATACGCTTAAGCAAGTCAACAGCATCCGAGCCTAGCTCCCCAAGGGAAGAGAAAGAGAAGGGTAGGAAACCATAACCAGCAGTCACGCATAAATCCCCATACTTAGCACAATTGCGCTGAGCAGGATCAGCGACAACCCGTCCCGGCACAAAATCAGACATCCCAGTCTGAGTCAAGGGAGAAAAGCCAGTCAAATCAACACACACATCACGCCTCTGTCCAAGGAATAAAGTAACAAATCCGCAGGATGAAGAGATCTGTCGTGCCCGTCAACCAAACTGATATCAACCTCCTTACCCGCAGAAATACCAGACCTATAGCAGATGTTTAATAAGGTGTCACGAACGAGGTTATGCCGATGCTTAACCCCCACAGTACCAGTACAAGAAACAACGAGGTACCCATATACATCATCAGCAAAAACCCGAGAACAAGCAGGACAAGGCCTAGATACCGCAAATAACGGAACACCCAATCGATACCCCAGCACACAACGGTAAGTCCTCCTGTTCATAGTCTGACCCAACACAAAGATAGGAACCGCACGCAACCAATCAGAGGAGTGGGCACCCTGCTGAGAAACCAAGCTGGCGCAGTGTCAAAGAGAAAACAGACTCTGAAGCAGCAGCAACCGTAGCGAAATATATATCTGCCAATTTCTTCATAAGTTTAGGGGCAGCGATTTCACTAGGATCGCGTAAAAAATCAGAACATGTAGTCTTCGAAAACACCCGCAAGGCATCGTCAAAAGTAGGACCAGCATCTACAATACCAGAAGGCCGTAGGAGAGTAGCCTGCAAACTGCAGACTGCAAACTGCAGACTGCAAACTGCAGACTGCAAACTGCAGACTGCAAACTGCAGACTGCAAACTGCAGACTGCAAACTGCAGACTGCAAACGGCAAGCCAGAAAAGCATAGTGTAAAACATCCCCCGCAGCTTAAACACCGAGACCACCCAAATTAAAAGGGAAAGTGGCAAGGCGCCACTGCCAATCCCCAAAACCAGGCCCAGACGCGGTGACAATACGTTCTAAGCTAGAAGGTTGCGCTGCATCAAAGCAAAAATGGACCTGACCCAAAGACCCCCGTAGAGCAAGAACGAAGAGAAAAATAGATCTTAGAAATACCAATACAAGCCCGAAGCAGAAGCAACTTGCATTGCGGGTCCTCAATCCTCGCGACTAAGTCCATAAGCTCAATAATCTTAGTCACTCTCCTCGCCACAAGCTCACTGCCAAAAATAGGACACGTACTGACAGGTCCACCCAAAACAGAGACACCACGGAAGGGCCGAGCAATAGTAGGGGGGAAACACCGGGAAGCCGACTCCGAGGATCCTCAATAGGTCAAAAGATCTCAGTCCTAGCCACATTAAGATGGAGACCGAAACGAGGTCTATTTGCCATAATCAAATCCAAAACTCTCCCCACCTCCAAAGTGTCCCCAACAATGGTGCCATCATCCAAATACCATGCCTGCATAGTAAGATCAAAGGAGTCCCGGATGTTGCACACTAAGGGATGCAAAACCAAAGCGAAAAGCAAAGGGCCTAAAGGATCACCCTGATGGACACCCTGACAAGACCACAAACAATGCTCCCCATAAAAAAAGACGGGCAGGGCTAGAGTAACAAAAGTCCACCCAACGGGAAAGAACCGGAGAACGACGACGGACTTCCTGTAGCATAGTCACACGATCAACAAGGTTGAAAACATTCCGGAAATCAACTAGCAACATAAACAGTCCCACATCACCGCCACGGGCCTCAATGAGCCGATTCAAGGCATGCAGGATATCCTCTCCTCCACCGGACACCCCGACCCCAAACTGAAGACCAGCAAAATAAGCAGACAAAGAAGGACCAACCAGACAAGTACCAACCTTAGAGACAAGACGTCTCCAGACAATGCCAACAGCGATAGGACGAACACCCCCGCCCGATTTAACAAGCGGCGTGAGCGGAGCGCTGACAATGTACTCACCAAGGGCTACAGGGCACCGACCCTCCAAAAAAAGATTAACCACCCTAGTAACAGAAGGGATCAAATCATTAGAGACAGCCATAGCAGCACCTCTCAAACAGTCCATAAGGTGTTGGGCACGAAGCACATCCCTCCCGCACTTAGTGCCACGCGGGAAACCACGAATCATATCCAAAACCACAGCCGAAGAGACAATAAGAGAATGATGATCCACAGGCAAAGGAGGCAGCGAAGGAGATGAGGCGACTTGATGCTTCTCTCGCAAAGCACCAAGAGTGGCACCAGAGTAAGGGGCGACGCCAGAGGAAGAAAGCACCCTAACAGCATCAGTATAATGACCATCACAAATCTTCCGACGACACTGGCGGAGGTTAAGCTCACTCAAATCCAGATCCTCCTCCATATGAAACGAAGGAGGAACCTCAGCCAAACACTCCTGCAAAAGATGCAAACCCCCTCCAGGCACCCCCCGAGCAAGAATAGCCTTGGTAATACTCTCTTCCTGACGCTGTCGCCTAACAGCAGTCCTACACTCAAGATTACTCCTAGGAACGAAGGTCTAGATAAAGAGGCAACACAAGCAAACGAACCCAGTAAGAGAGGTCACCAGGAGAGTCAGCCACATCATCCAAAACCCAAGCAAACCCAAGACGACACTTAGGAGGAATAGATTTCACGGTGCGAAGGGCCAAAGAAAATAAACGATCAAGGGAAGATATTATTATTATTATTCTTGTTATTATTATTATTATTATTATTATCATCATTATTATTATTTTTTTTTTATTATAATCGCAACTTTTATTAATATCAATATCGAGTTTAAAAGAAATTAATGGGCAGCCTATTATTATAATTATAATTATAATTATTATTATTTTATAAACGATGCGCGCAGCTTTCATCAAAGTAAAATGAGAAGTTTACATGAAATTGGTGGGGAGCCGAGAGGCAATCTGGGCCCCCACCCCTTTAGTTATAACAAAGCTAAGTCTAGTAAAAATATTATTATTGAAGATGCGCGCAACATTCATCTATAGAAAAATAAAAGTTTACATGAAATTGGTGGGAAGCCGAGAGACAAACTGGGCCCCCACCACTACTACAAATTCAGGCAATAACAACGCTCCATCAACAACGCATACTCACAAAAATTAAGAAAAACCGTTGTGGAATGGATAATTATTGTTCCGCGGAATTTTATTAAAACTAATAACAACGGTATTAATTTTTCGTCCGTTGTTATTAGTTTTAACAACGGGGTGAACTAAAATAACCGTTGTAAATATATAAACTAATAACAACAGTTAAATCTATATCCGTTGTTATTAATTTGGCGCAAAATGAGGAAAAGTAATAATAACTGGCACGAACAAACCCGTTGTTATAATGTGTTATTAATTTGGCGCAAAATTTGGCGTAAATTAATAACAACGGATATGATTTTGTTGTACGTTGTTGTTAGTTGTAACAACGGTTAGAACTTTGTTAACCGTTGTAAATATATAAAATAATAACAACAGTTTACTATGAATAATAACCGTTGTCAATATTTGTTAATAAAGATGAAAAAAACACACAACACTAATAATACTGTACTGCAACACAAAAACACAAACACAAAGCGATTATACTGCAACACAAAATCCACAAACACTAAGACATACTCCCTGATCATCTCTCAGTCATCATCTCCGTCTGCTATTTCTTATTAATCAGGTATTCTAATAATTTTGCTTTATTGATTTTCTGAATTTCGTTTATTTGTAAATTAGTTGCCTTATACTCTTATATACATTGCATTTTTTGAATTAGTTGACTTATTATTGAATTAGTTTTAATTAATTGGATTTTCTGAATTACTTGGCTTACTATATATATTACGAATGTAGACAAATGACTCGAACTTGGATGAATGCTGCGAATGTGAGTGACCCAAACTATAAGGATGGTTTAGCTGAAATTTATGAAGTAGTTGCGGACAATTTGATTGGTTCTTCTAGTATTCCATGCCCTTGTGAAAGATGTGGTAATATTAGGTATATGGATATGCCGGACGTTAAAATTCACCTAGAAAAGTATTGTTTTAGTCGATCCTATACCCGTTGGATTTTTCATGGGGAATCATTAGAGGAAGAGAATAGCTTTGAAGAAGATGATCTTGAGGTATACGAAAGGATAACTGATGATCCCGAGTTTGCCGAGTATGTTGAGTTGGAAGCAGACAAGTTGAATGTTGGGTCTACAGATAATGAAGAAAAAGATGATGAATCAAATGCTTTTGAAGATAACTACATTAATTTGGATGACCTTGACAACATGTATGAGAAGTTGTGTGAGTCTGAAGCGCCTCTGTACCCTGGTTGTAAGTACACAAAGATGTCGGCTGTGGTGAAGTTGTATAATATCAAGGGGGCAAATGGGGTTAGTGACACGTGTTTCACTAGTTTATTAGCCTTGATAAACGACATGCTTCCAGATGGTAATGTTCTTCCCGTTAACACATATGAGGCTAAAAAACTAATTAGAGGGGTGGGTATGAAATATGAGAAAATACATGCATGTCCAAATGACTGCGTATTGTATCGAAAATTATATCAAAACTTAAGCAATTGTCCGGTTTGTTTTGTGTGGCGTTATAAGGATAAGGAAGGGATCCCGGCTAAGGTGTTTTGGTATTTTCCTATGATACCAAGATTCATAAGGATGTTTGCGAATAGCAATGATTAAAAAATGTTAACTTGGCATGAAACTGGAAGAATAAATGATGGGAAGCTAAGACACCCGGCAGATGGTATGCAATGGAAATCGTTGACGCTAAGTATCGCGAGTTCGGCATTGAACCTAGAAACTTACGTCTAGCGCTGTCCACTGATGGAATGAACCCACATGGAAACATGAGTACCCAACATAGTACTTGGCCAGTAGTGTTGGCAATATATAACTTACCTCCATATGTGTGCATGAAAAGTAAGTATTTGATGTCGTCGTTGTTAATTTCCGGCCCTAAATAACCTGGAAATAATATAGATGTCTATTTGGAACCTCTTTTAAATGATTTGCAAATTTTGTGGGATAGTGGGATAGAAGTATTTGATGCATATAAGAATGAAACTTTCAATTTGAGAGCGATGTTATTGTGTATAATAATCGACTATCCGGCTTATGGCGACCTTTCTGGGCATACGGTGCATGGGAAAGAGGCCTGTCCATTGTGTGGGGAGGATATCGAGTCTGAATACTTGAAGTGTTCTCATAAGTATGTGTATTTTGGAAATAGGAGGGGCTTGGATCCTGACCATTGTTATCGCAAGCAGCAAAAAGCATGTAATGGACGTCAAGAACTTCGTCAACCTCCTAGAATTTTGAGTGGGCATGAATTTTATCAGAAAGTAAAGCATATTGAGATAAAATATGGGAAGAAGAACGGCTCTAAATTGTCTACTCGTGGGTATAAGAAAAGATCCATATTTTTTGATAAACTTCCATATTGGCCTGACCTGGAGGTCAGGCATTGCCTCGATTTCATGCACATTGAGAAAAATGTCTGTGATAATATTATCAATACCCTCCTGAATGTTCCCGGTAAAACAAAGGATAACGCCGCAGCTAGGGAAGATATGCAAATGATGGGTATTAGGCTAGAGTTGGCACCACAGAAGAAAGGTAATGATACATTTTTACCGCCAGCAGCTTATACCCTTTCACGGAATGAAAAAAAAGAGTTTTGTACATGCTTGATTGGAATTAAAGTGCCACATGGTTATTCGTCCAACATCAAAAGCCTTGTGTCGATGCAATACCTAAAACTCACCGGGTTAAAGTCACATGATTGCCACACTTTGATGCAACAATTACTATCCGTGGCTATTCGTTCCACTTTACCTGAAAAGGTACGATATGCTATTACCAAATTCTGTCTCTTCTTCCAGTCCATATGTGATAAAGTCATCGATCCTGATGATGCGGATTCATTGCAGGACCTCGTTGTCACCTCTCTTTGTCATTTTGAAATGTATTTTCCACCCTCTTTCTTCACTATCATGATTCAATTGACCACTCACTTGGTTAGGGAGATTTTGTACCTTGGGCCCGTGTACTTGAGATACCAGTATCCTTTCAAAAGATTGATGAAAGTGTATAAGGACTTTACATCTAATCGGTATCGTCCAGAAGGTTGTATTGCTGAACACGCTATATTAGACGAAGCTCTTGCATATTGTTACGCTCATCTCTCCCCTGAGGAGTTAATTGGCATTCCAAAGAATCGTCATAGTGACTGGATGACCGGAAAAGGTATTAGGGGCCGGGTTGAAAAAATTGTGGCACGTGACATGTTACATTTAGCACATACGTATGTGCTAAACAACGAAGATGAGGTGCAACCTTATATTCAACAACACAAAGATGAGCTCAAATACGATCACCCAAACAAGAGCGAGAGGTGGATTGCAAACGAGCATAAGAAGACGTTCGGAGAGTGGTTTAGGAATATTGTCTTGGAGTATAAGAATTTGTATGGTGATGACATCTCTTCTAGGTTACTACGTCTTGGTTTAGGTCCAAATGCCAGGGCCACTTTTTTCAGCGGTTTTGCTATTAATGGTTATACTTTTTACACCCGCGAGCAAGATGAGTTGAGCACAATGCAAAATAGTGGTGTGAGTTCTGAATTTGAGGCAATGCACTTTGCTACTTCAAAAGATAAAAAACCTATTTGGGGAAAATGCCTTTATTATGGTGTTATTCAAGAAATATTGGTATTAGATTACATTGATTTCACAATACCTCTGTTTCGATGTAACTGGGTTGATAACAACAACAATTGTGTTCGAAAGGATAAAATGGGATTTACGTTGGTCAATTTGGATAAGGTTGGCAATAATAAGGATGATCCTTTCATAATGGCATCCCAAGCTAAACAAGTGTTCTATGTCACCGATCCTATGGATAAGAAGTGGTCTGTTGTACTATCTATAAGGAGTAGACGAGGTGCACCCGATAATGGTGGGGATAATGATCAGGATGTCGTGTGACAGGGAATGGATCACTCTTCCACTGTATCTTATTTCGACAATGTTGACACTGATCATGATTGTTGGAGTAGGTGTCCTCCACAATAGTGCGCCACATAATAAATCTTATTAAGGAATATAATTGAGATATTTATTGACTATATATATGATTAGTCAGTTGATTAACGTAAATCAATAACGGTTGGCTGACTAGAGTTTGACGTTATTGTCGTTTGACGGCGGTGATCAACTGATCCCTTTCGGTCACACCTAAAGGATGAAATCCAAATAGTAACTAATTATTTGTATACGATACAGTTAATTAGTACATTACATATATTCGATATGTACGAGAGTTAATTGTTAGAAATTGAGTTAAGAACTCAAATTCGATTAAACTTATTTTCAATTATGCGATAATTGACTAATAAATTTATATCTTATTTTAATACGATTAAATAAGATTTAACTTAGTAATTAATCGTTAAATTACTTAAAATGTTAAGTACATATTATTGATTTAATTGAGTCATATAATTGTTATATGATCAAATTAACACTTAATTATACAAGATAATTAACCATATGATCAATAAGTATTTGTGAGACAAATATCAAAAATCAAAATGGACTAAACTAGGCCATAATGGCCGGTTATATTGTAGTTACAATGGTGATGATTGTTGTTCTTGTTTACACTCTTTAGTTACTAATTGAAAGTGACATAACAAGTAGAAATAATCATCACATATACTACAACACTCCACTCTAATGCATGTGATCAAATTAAACAAAATAATAGTCCATTTTTGGACAAGGTGGTCTGGCCTCATGGTCTTTAAAATGAGCAATTGTGTTCATTTTTCTACCACTTCATTTTGTGCAATTTTACACTTCTTTCTAAAAACCTTCCTCTCACTAAAAACTCTCATATACTAATATTTCCTAAGTATTACTAGTGTAGTAATATATTCTAATATTAGTAGTATAATATCTATCTTATTATCTAGTTAATAATAAGGGTAGATTATTTGGGTTCATCTTGGTGCAACTTAGAGGAGGTCTTCTACTTTGGAGATTACTTGTGTTCATCCATATTTGTAGCTCAAAAACAACAAGAAGGAGTTCTTGTTGTGCCCATATATTTTCCATATCAATGTGAGGAAATTTCTTCTTTTATATAAATGTCTTTATATTTGCATACATGTTACATAGATCATTAAATACTAAATTAACAAGTAATTTAGCAACTAATTAGAGGAGTCTAATTAAGGTCTATGGAATTTCATGTGGTATCAGAGCTAGCTTGTAGCATGCATGTTCATTTTGGACATTTTTATTAAAGTTATAAGATAACTAATAAATCAAAGATTTTGATTTAAAATACGATTCTGACAAATTTTTTTGGTGCATGTATACCTACTGACCTCAAAATGTTTGTGGTCAAATTTCGTGATTTTAGGGATTAATTTGCTATTTATTTTGATTTTTGGCGTTTAAACCGAGTTAACATGCATTTTATGAGTTAAAAGTTAACTAAAAATAGTTGCATGTTGATTCTGGCCATGAAATTTTAATATGATCTCACATGCATGTCTTAAATATTGTATGTAAAATTTCGTGACTTTTACTTATGTATTGCATGTTCATTGATTTTTATACGATAAAAGTCAATAATATGAGATTATAATGTTCATAAAATTGAAACGTCCATTTCTGGTCTTGAACATTTTTTGTACATTTTACATTCTGATGTTGATACTTTTGGTGAAACTTCATAATTTGTTTCACTGTTTTACTATATCTAATGTTTTTATTTGATAAAACCATTAAATACAAAGCTATTTGTTCATAAAATTAATTTAAATTTTTGAGCAAATGTTTTTATTTTTATAGTTCCTGGAATTTTTCCAGAATGTACAAAATTTTTGGTTTCAAATTTTATGATGTTTATATTTTATTTTGGTTTTATTTCATAATTGTTATGATTAAACCGTAATATTTAGCAAATGAAATCAAATCGATCTAATTAATGACCAACAAAATTAGTAGTGACTAATTTTGAGTTCTAAATCAGTTTAGTTAATTAGTTTGAATTTAAATGAGATTTAAATATGATATTGATTTTTAATGGTTAAAAATCAATAAATCCCGTAAAATCGAGATACAATGAGCATGAATGTGTTTAGGGCGATTTTGGCATGAATTTTGCAGCAATTTATTTTATTTATGGTTGAATGAATGAATGTCATTTATTTAATAATTTATGCAAATTTTGTACCTAGTATGGCCTAGTTATTTTAATCGTTATTACCCGTAATGTAAGGGAATAACGGTTTGGTTGTAATTTTATTGCGATCTCGTATCGCCGGTTTGTATAATTTAATAATTTTATTTTATAGAATAAATGTATAATAGGAATTTGTATATTTGTATATTGTAATTAATTTTATATGAAGACCGTTGCTCCCTCAAGACGGTGTTGAAATTTTGGAAGGGTGTTCCAACGTTTGAAGAGGCAAGGGACCAAGGAGTTGGTTTCCGAATTTGTAACTATCTAGTTAATTTTGATTAGCTAGGTGGCCATACTAGGAATTTATTGTTGCTTGGTTGCTTGCTTTATTTCCGCTCATGCCAAAATCGTCACACATGCATTTATTTACCGTTATTGTCAATTCAACGTTATTCACAATTCACCGACTTAGTTCACTTATAGGGAATTAATAACTAAATTGACAAGATCTCTCACATGTTTAAAAAATTGAGATTAGCCTTACCAATTAATAACACCTATGAATCCCGTGTTCATTAGGGCTACCACGCTCGTGGGTCCCTTTTTACCTAGGGTAAGTAGGGTGATACGATCACAAGCTAAAATTGGATTGGACTCAACGAGATAAGCGTTATCTTGGGACTAGGAGATGGATTTAGTTGAAATCCGTCAACCAAGAGTTTTAAGGGTAGAATTAGTCAAGTAACGACTTACCATTTCTAGATAAAAAGTAGCATGCGATGACTATTTTATTTAAAGAGGGGTCTTGAAATCATTTATATAATTTAGTGAGAGGTCATTATATGAATGTTAAACTTGTTAAAATGTTTTTCAAGTAAATTAACAATGAATGTTTATATATTTCTTTTGTTGTAGTTACCATATTCGCATAATGTCGACATCATCAAACGCTGCAACCTTGGGTAAGGACTCATATGTTGAGATCCGTCATGGACAAGTGTGTCCTAAAGGATGACGGAAGTAACTTCGTTGAATGAGAGTCAACGATCAAGAGCGCCGCGTTATCCGATAACGTGCTTCGCTACTTGGTCGAAGAGCCCCCCACCGAACCCGCGCCAAGATCGTCCGCGGTGGTTCGGGCCGACCGATTGACCTTTATTTGAAAGGGTGCTAATGTTGCTAATGACGTCAAGAATGTTCTTGATTTGGTCAATCTCACCCAAACTCAAACCTCCAATGATTTCTCTCAATGCATGTAACACCCGGAAATGTACCCTACTTTTCTAGTAGAAATATTTTACGAAAGCTTTTCAGCAATTTTAAGTTTTAAATTAGCTTTTTATGTTTCGAGTCGAATTTAGAATTTCCGAGTTCGTATTTGGAATTTCTGCGAGATTTCATGAAAATCCCGTCTTAAGTCGAGTTTGACTTTTCTTGACTTTTGAGGCGAGTTTGACT